>PVHX01002830.1:0-157552 GCA_004024805.1 Geosciurus inauris
AGGCACCAGTGACTCGGAGTCTGGTGAAAGGCTCGTCTCTGCTTCAAGATGGGACTCTCTTGCTGCACTCTGACATGGAGGAAGGGCCAAATGATGTGGCTCACATGACTGAAGTGAAAGGGCAAAAGGGATGGGAGTGTTCCTTCAACCTCTTCCATGAAGGTGCGAAGGAGGATAGGTCCTGTCTTAATCCTAGCCCCAGGCCCCCGCCTGTCAATACTCCCACATTGGTTACTAGTGCCGACACATGGATTTTGGAGAAACAAAACATTCGAACATTCAAACCATAGCGCCTCCCTCCTTCCCACTCTGGACTGCACTCAGCCCTCCTAGGACAGGACTCCATCCTGAAGAGGGACCTGAGGGATTCCATTAGGTGAGGTCAAGTTCAAAAGGTGTGGGCCTTTAAGAACCCCTTACAGCCATTCATAGTCATCTCACCCAAGCCATTTTGGAACTGTGATCATCCCTAGGTATCCATGCAGAGTTGGTTCCAGAACTCCTGTGGATACAAAAGTCTGGAGGATGCTCAGTCCTTCAGATTTTAATTTTAAATAATCATACTATTATAAGTGGTATAATATTTCACATAACCTAGGCATGTCTTCCTGTATACTTTAAATCATTTCTAGATTAGTTATAACCCCTAATATAAAGTAAATGCTATATAGTTATGCTGTTCACAGAAAAAGACGAGGAAAAAAGCCTACACATGTTCAGTTACAGACGCATTTTTTTCCCTGAATATTTTCTATCCACAGTTGGTTGAATCTGTGGGTGAAGAACCCAAGATCCACAGGGCTGACAGTATTTCTATTTTCAGCCTAAGCCTCTTGTCAAGGAAGTAGGTTCTCGACATCTCCTCTGACATCTGGGTTTGAATTGTCCAAAGCCTCCTGAGGCTCAAGCAATGCAGGGTTTGGAGAAGACTCTGAGGCCCTTACCTCCAGTGAACAAGTTCACCTTTCCCCTATCCATGAATGCTTCTACATCCGTAAAATGGAGAGTAGAGTAGCTGCCTCTTCAGATCATTGTGGGTCTAAATGAGATTATGCATTCTAAGCACCAAGCACAATGCCTGGCTCCAAGTCAGTTAAAAAAAAAATAGCTTAAAAAAATAGCACTCTGGATGAATGCCCTGAAGATAAAAAAGGAAAGAAAATAGTTCTTGAGCCCCTATCCTGACAAGGCATCATGCCAGATTCCACATATGCTATGTCACTCGATCTGTTCAGCTGTACCTAAAACTATATTCTATACTTTTAGCCCAATTTTTACCATTTTATAATTTCAGAAACTGAGGAACTGTAAGGGCAACCTGCCCAGGATTTCTAAATGAACCAAATGATCAAAGTCAACTTGGACAACCTTACACAAAAAAGGGACCCTTGATGGTTCAGAAAATACAACAAAGTGTTTAAGAACCAAACCACATGTGAGTAAAGCAAGGAGCAGCCAAGCCTCCGAGCCACCAGAAGCAGGGATTCAGATGCCACCAGGCTGTCTGCCCCTCTGGTCCTTGCTCTCACTGTAGATGGGCTTCCTGCAGAAGTCTGTCCCTTCAGACTCCACCCTTCAGTTCCACTTTCAGAAGTCCCAGGGAAAGGCTCTGATTGATTCAGCTTGGGTCAGCTAGCCACCCCTTAACCAATCAACTGTGGCCAGTGACCCGTGGGATGTGGTCATAGGAGAAATGTGTAACTTCCCACAGGAGCCACATGTACAGAGGAGGGGCATGAGCAATCTGCAGCTCCAAAAAGATGCAGGTTTGGGACTGGCCACAACATAGCAACATACTCCAGTTTTGTCACCAGGAAATAGAAGAATCTGGACTTATGCCTGGATCTGTGGAGCTCCGAAGCCCACATGCAGCCTCTCTGAGACTCAAGTGTCTACTTGTGCTGTTGGAAACCAGGTCTGGTCAGTCAGCCTCTTCAGAAAGTTAGAACCAATTTCCTGCTTAAGTAATAATACCCATGAATATGGTATTTCTGGCATCTAAGAGCAGATGAAGGGCAGCTTTAAGCCAGGAGCCATGTTCCCCTTCTATTTCCTAGTCGTTGTCCATCCCCATCTTCATCATCTATTTTAATATACTCTGTCCATGAAAGTAGGGTTTTCTAACTACTAGAGCCTTTCTAGAGGTAGTATATGTAGACAATCAATTTTTTAAATATGAAAATCATAGATTGTTGGAGCAAAAAAAAAAATCTCAAAACTAATAAATGTCACCATTCTTTTCATTTTATAGGTGAGGAAATGAAGACCAGGAAGAGAGCACCATTGTTGGAAACTGGACTACCCTCCTGGTGCCCCCTTTCTGGCCCGTGTCCAGCACTTTCCCCACTCTGCCTTTGCCAGAATGCACAGTACAATGTAGAATTTTATTATTATTATCATTATTATTATTATTTAGAGGACTACCAGGGACTGAACTCAGGGGCACTTGACCACTGAGCCACATCACCAGCTCTATTTTGTATTTTATTTAGAGACAGAATCTCACTGAGTTGCTTAGCACCGCTTTTGCTGAGGCTGGCTTTGAACTTGTGATCCTCCTGCCTCAGCCTCCCGAGCCGCTGGGATTACAGGTGTGTGCCACCATACCTGGTTGAATTGTATTAGGTTGTATCAAAAGTAATTTTAGTACAGAATCTTATTTTTCATTCATCCAATAAGCATTTCTGGTTTTAGTAGATAGGCTCAAATTCCCTCTATTTTTACCTTCCTCACAGAATAAATCCTTCACCTCCTCACTCTGCCTAAAGTCCTACTGACCTCAGAGGACATCACTTCCTTTGAACTCTGGCAAGTAAGAGCCCCTCATCCTCATGTCCAGTGGACTTGGACTTGAAAGTGCTGACAATTCTGCATGGATCCTTCACATTTCAGCACATCTTACCTGCAGAGGTATTGACTACCTGCATTCTGGACTTTCCTTTCAAGGTATCTGCACAGTGATCAGGCTTGGAAGACACAGGCATTGTTTTCCCCAGGAGCAAATGACAGATATGTCTACCCACCAGGGTATTAAAGATAATGACTCCTCCAAAGCAACAGTAAGGCTAGTTTACCTCCAATTATAAAAGAGTTAGACCCATATCTCAGGATTCCTCTCCTGAAACACAACGTGCTTTCCAGGCAGGCATCATTGCACCTTGGTTGCACTTCATTGTTGGAACTGGGTCTCAAAAAAATCAATACAGCCGAGTGCAGTGGAGCACACCCAGTGGCTCGGGAGGCCGAAGCAGGAGGATTGCAAGTTCAAAGTCAGCCTCAGCAATTTAGTGAGGCCCTAAGCAACTTAGCGAGACCCTGTCTCAAAATTAAAAAATACAAAAAGGGCTGAGGATGTGACTCAGTAGTTAAAAGCCCCTGGGTCCAATCCCTGTACAAAAAAAAAAGTCAATACAAACCAGATATTCTGGTTCCTGCTCTTGCTATGAGTAATGGATTATCCTTTGACTCTGGCCCAAGAGTCTCCAGTCTTCTGCCAGCATCCATGGAGCTGTGGTAGGCTCAGTTGTTCACTTGTAAGTGAGGTCAAATCTCAGACCCTTCACAGTTCTTGACAGAGAGATGCAATCCATCCTTCAGAGTCCCCAACGCCATTTCCAGATCCCTTCTTGGATTCTCACTATGTTTTGATCTCCCATGGCAAAATCACTCTTCAGCTGTCTTCATCTTGGTCATCTGCTAACCTTCCCCCGCTTCTAGCAATAGCTTAGTCCCCTGACTCCCCGCCCCAAGGACTGCTGCAATTTTGAACAACTTCACAGGCCAAACCTGCAACCCTGTGGCTTCTGTTCCTTCATGATTTCAACTCCTTTGGTTGATTCCTCCACTACAACCCAGCCACAAACTCTCTGGTATGGTTTGGAGTGAGGTGTCCCCCAAAAGCTCATGTGTGAGACAATGCAAGAAGATTCGGAGGTGAAGGGATTGGGTTGTGAGAGTCTTAACTCACTCAGTGAATTAATCCTCCAATGGGGATTAACTGAGGAGTAACTGAAGGCAGTTAGGGAGTGGCTGGAGGAGGCGGATCATTGGGGGTGTGCCTTTAGGGTATAGGTTTTGTATCTTGAAAGTGGAGTCTCTGCTATCTGATCGTCATGTGAGCTGCTTCCCTCCACCACACTCTTCTGCCATGATGTTCTAGCCCTGAGGAATGGAGCCAGCCTTCTATGGACTGAGACCTCTGAAACTGTGAGCCCTCAAACTTTTCTTCCTCCATAGTTGTTCTGGTTGGGCCTTTTAGTCACAGCAATGAAAAAGCTGACTAAAACACTCCTCTTTGCCACACTTAGGACAATATCAACACCACTAACTATCTTAGAAACCTCAAAAAACAGACATCATTCTCTACTTTGATTATTCTGTTTTTCAATTCTAAGAATTCTAGTTGATTTTCAAATCTATTGTGTCATCTTTGAAGTTTCCTGTTCCCTGTAGATATTTCTAAGTTGGTCTTTATTTTTTGAAACATACTAAGCCCAGTTTTTTCATAGTCTGTGTCTGATAATACAGTAACTGAAATCAAGGAATCTGTGGGTCCCTAACGATATCTTATTTCCATGTGTATTTAGTTATCTTTGACTGTGTGCTGGATATTATACTTGGAAAATTATTTATAGAGGGTATGTGTCTGGAAGCCTTCCTTTAGAACCCACCTCAATCCAAAATCAAGGTCAGAGTTTCTGTGGACCACCCACATAGTACAAATCTGAACTTCAAAACCATGTAAGAATTGGTTCCATTCATTCTGGGCTGCAAGGTAACAGTCTTAGGAAGCCCAGTTTATGGTGGTGATAGCCTCTTACTAGATTCTATGGTTTGCACTAGTCTTTGACAAAAGACCAAAAAAAAAGTTCAGATTTGCTAGTCTATCATACTCCCTCAGGGTATAAGCAGACTTTATGCTTACTTGCCTGTCTAGCTCCTTCTTTTCCCTTTAATACTTTAATATTGGCCTAGTAATTCCTTACAGTTTTGTCAGCTCTGGTTACTTTTTGGGGGGGGCAGGGGGTAAACCAGGAATTGAACTCAAATGTACTTGACCACTGAGCCACATCCCCAGCCCTCTTTTGTATTTGATTTAGAGACAGGGTCTCACTGAGTTGCTTAGCACCTCGCTTTTGCTGAAGCTGGCTTTGAACTCGCAATCCTCCTGCCTCAGCCTCCTCAGCCGCTGGGGTTAGAGGTGTGTGCCGCTGTGTCTGGCAGCTCTGGTTACTTTTTTTTTTTTTAATATTTTTTTATTTTCTTAGTTGTAGGTGAACAGAATATCTTTATTTTATTTTTATGTGGTGCTGAGGATCGAACCCAGTGCCTCACACATGCTAGGCGAGCACGCTACCACTGCGCCACAATCCCAGCCCCAGCTCTGGTTACTTTTGAGAAGATGTTTCTATATTCTATGCAGCGTTCTTCGTTGTTTTCAGTGGGAAGGTTAGTCCAAGTAACCTAGCTCCCTTGACCAGGAACCAAAATTTTAATAGTCCATGCTCTATCAGAGATCACCTGTCCCTCTACCACTCTTCTCAGAGCATCTGTGTTCAACCTTCCCAAGACCTCCAGATCCATGGCTACTTCCTGTGTCTCAATCTGATGTGCCCTCTATCTCCACTCCCTTCGTTATACCCCATCACTTCAGCCTTGCTTTGCAAAAGCTCTTAACTCCTATGCCCCCTTTTCTTTCCCTTATATCTGAAAAAAACTAACCCTCGATTGAGCCAGTCTTCTTTGCCTGTGTTCACATTGCTGAGTACTTGTAGGAAAAAACCCACCCACCCACTCATTTTGGTGCTACTCTTTTTTCTTAGTCCCTGATCCACTGGGCACCCATCACCACCCAGAAGACACCTCGGTGACACAATCAATCCATGCCAGTTCCTCCTAGGACTTTGCTACTTTCCCTCTTGTGAATCCCTTTGCTGCTTCCCCAGCGCCCACACTCTCAGATGCTGCCACTCCTCCCATTTCACCGAAGCGGCCACGTCTTCCCATCTCCCCACTCTGGTCCACCCTTGCATCCACATCCACGTCCGCCCTTGTCTCTTTCTCCCCTGTTGCACAGGCAGGTTCTCCTTCCTTGTAAGGTTCATGCCTCCACCTGACTCCATCCTCTTCCACCTTTGTAGGAAGCGCATGCCAATAGTTGACCTTGATCCTTCCTCTTTCTGCTGGTTCTTCCCATCATCACCTAGTAAACACACTCAAGTCCTCCTGTATAAAAAAATGACCTTTTTGTTTCACTATACAAGTCCTTCCAAGGAAGTATTCCTGATCCATCTCCCCAGTATGGAGCAGTCACTCTTACCAGTCCCCAGAGCAGACCTATGTCTGCTCTCTTGGACTGTAATTCCTCCCCAAAAGACAATGAGCTCCTCGAGGGCTGGAACCTTACTTAATCACTCCTGAATACCCAACACCTAGCATAAAATCTGTGAAAGGAATGAAAGAATTAGACCTGGGGTCATTGTTAAGCCCAGCAGTTCCAATCTCCATGTACTGGTTACCAGGGAGCTCTGCTTTGATGAGAGGCCAACTGGCCATGTGCTAACTGTACAGAATTACTGATGTTGTGCAATTCTGTTCGGTCTATGGAAATTCTGGCTTTATTTAGTTAGTATCTAATTTGCGGGTTAATAAGTCTTTGTCTGAAGGTCTTGGTGCTAGCTAGGACCACCTTTCTCAGACTCCCCTGGGGCTTGGGGTGGGGGATGAGTGTGTTTGAGGGACTGACTCTTTGGATAGTTTATAGGATCTCAGTCTGGACGTATTACTCATTAGGGTTTATTTACCTTTTGTGGTGACCTAGAAAAAACCAAACTTAATGAAGTGGTTACCAAAAGCCTTTAACATCATATTTTCCACAGAGTTCATAAAAATATTGACAGTGGACTTAGCTGCTACATTGCATCTTTCAAAGAGATGAACAAAAATTATGTTAAGTATATTGACTTGATTATTTTATTTTATTTTATTTTTTAAATATTTTTTAGTTGTAGATGGACACAATGTCTTTATTTTATTGCCTTGTATGTGGTGCTGAGGATCGAACCCAGGGCCTCACGCATGCGAGGCAAGCGCTCTACCGCTGAGCTACAATCCCAGCCCGACTTGATTATTTTATAATGTCTTCATATCAGGAAGTGCAGAGCGGGCACTCTTATCACAGCAGCTGCAGGTCAGCTCTCCATGGGTAAGGAATGAGTGCGTTGGCCTCAGGGCCTTGGGAAGGCTACTGTCCCTCTCTGGGTCTCAGTTTCTTCACTATGATAAGAAGCTTGGCTGAAATGAGGTCCAGGGTTGTGTCTGTTTCAGAATAGAATAAGACTCTGCTTTCTAAATCCACTCCCAGGACCATACGTGTCCTTGCTATAAAGAGAAGGGCAATGAGTTTTTGTGTGTTTGTTTGTTTGCTTTTTAATCTCTAAGATGCCCCACAATCAGCAGAGATGACCAGAAAGTTGAGGAAAATGGTGACAGTCCCTAGGCACTGTTGACATGTTCTTGCAGGCATCCTGGTCCCCAGCTTGGCTTCCTTGGCTCTGTCCCCACCAAAGCTCCCTCCCTGCAGCCTCCTTGGCAGCCAGATCAGAGATCCCTGAACTATCCATTCTGGGTAACCCTTAGTGACATCTGGGGTTCTCAAAAATTACCTGGATAAAAAACATCCTGATACCTGAGAGCCACCTGAGACCGATGGCTTCCAAATCTCTCAGGCCGGGGCTCATGTGTCTTTGAAAGGTTCTTCAAGTGATTCCAATTCATGGTGGAGGGCCCACAACTCTCTTGAGCCTCCCTGCAGACTGTCCTCACATGGAGCCACATGCAGTTTGGAGCAAGGCTGTGGAGTTGGTGCCAAGGGTGAGCCCTGCTCCTCCCTCACACCTGAGTGATGCTGGTTGTGCTCTCCCCTCTGCGTCACCAGGGATGGACGCTTGGCATGCTGGTTGGTACATGGCGAGCGCTCAAAAACTGCCAGCTCTCGCCACATCTTCATTTTTCCCGGCATCGGCGTCCATGTCAGTGACATTAACTCCTCTTTCTTCTCCTGCTCCACCTTCCCCCCTCTTCTCTCTTCATCATCAACATCAACATGACCATCATCACCAACCTCACTGGGATCACTGACATCATCTCCAGGGTCTCCTCCTCCTCCTCTTCTTTCTCCTCCAGCCCCACCTGCATCACTGTCATCAGCAGCAGGTGAGCCTGACTCAGCCCATCTTAGCATGTGATTGAGCACCTGTGCCTCACTGACGAAGTCTGTTTCCTCATCTGAAAAGTAACCGCTAAGTAGCCAGGTGCAGTGGTGCACACCTGCAATCCTGGCAACTCGTGAGGTGGAGGCAGGAGGATTGCAAGTTCATTTATTCACTGATTGCTGTTTCAGGCATCATTCTAAGTTCTTTGTAGGAGGAAAGTAAGTTATCACTATCTCTATTTTACAGAGAAGAAAAATGAAGCACAGAAAGATTAAGTAACTTGCCCCAAGTCACACAGCCAGAAAATGATAAAAAGCAAAATGCAGATGACCATATATCTTCCAGGGTACTTGTGAAGATGAACTGAGATACAGTTATAAGAACCTACTACTAAGCATAGCACACACCAGTATGCATTCTCAGATCTTCCAAGCCAGAGCTAAAGGCCTGCACTAGGCAGAAACTTACTGGCCCCTCCCACATGCTTCCCACCCCACAGGTGCACCTTACCTGCCAAGGCAGCCCAAAATCCCAGGATAAACTGCACATCCAGCAGGGATTGGAAGGAGGAAGAGCATGCCCTTTCCCATCTCCAACCATGGTTCTTACCTGACTCCTGACCCCCTCTACCTATCCACACACTCACACACCCACAAATACCTGTCTACAGCAACACAGGGCTTGCTTGGGGACTAAGAGTCAAAGGAAACTGGGGTCCGTGTATGCCACCAAGCACCAGGCTCTGCCTCCTGCAGTCTGGATCCTGAGCTTCAGTCCTCCAAGTCCCCGTGGAGAGGACAGACATCCTGGCCCAGGGTGGGTGCCTTCTACCCACCTCTGTCCTGCTTTCTCATAGATGGCAAAACCCATTTTTATTCAGGTACAACATGTTCAGTCCCCAGAGACAAAAACTGGTTCAACTAACATCATTTGTTCACGGCCACCCCACTTTCCTTTGCCAGGGTTGGTGTGGGCATGCCACTTGACTCTGCTCTGGTCCACGACATGTAAAGGGAACTCTTTTCTGGAAAAAAAAGTTCTCTTCCCTGATAAAAGGTGAGGGTAGCATGAGAAGTTTCCTCTCTAGTGCAACCTCCTGCTCTAGTTCAGTAGAAAGAGAAGCGGAGCCTTGAGGGGAAGCCCAGGGACTCACATGCACACGGACTGTGCACCCCAAAGTCACAGAGTGCCTGTCAAGCCCAGAATGCTTACCTGCCCTGACAAAGCAGCAGGGATGTAGGCCTGGGGCTAGAGCACCCTGGAACTAAGGGGCTAGCTCTTTAAGGTGCCTTAAACTTGGTCAAGGTTCCTCACCTCCTGAGGCTCAGTTTCTGCACCTGTAGCATGGAGACCTTAACAGCACCTCCATCACAAAGATGATGTTAGGACTAAGTGTATGACTCTATAGAAAGTGTATGAATATATAAGAAACACAGCCTAGCAGATAGTATGAACTACATAAGAGTTCACTGTTAATACACAAGATCATTAAATATCTTTATTTAAAACAGCAACAATTAAGACCTCTTTTCTTAGGGGTAAATGCATCCTAATTGATTCATGTCCCTTATGACTATGACCTTGTACTTTATTTCATACTGTTCAGTTGGGCTGAAATGGAATACTCTTCCTTAGAAATAGAGTTATTTAAATTAATCCATCAGTAACTATTTATTGAAGGGTCTGCAGAGGCAGGACCCTCACATCTAACCTGGTCCTCAGAAATGAGTCAGGGAAGGAGCCATTCCTACAAACCCAGGGAGAAAAGGTGAGAGCCAGGACCTGGCAGGCAGAGTATCGGTCTGTGGGAGAAGTTTCTCTTCTAGCCCAAGGGCAGTGAGAATCTATGTACTGATGGATTTGTCAGTGAGATGAGAGCTAGTGCTTGGGTAGAAAGGAGTCACTGAAAAAAGAAAAGGCTGAAAAACCAAGTGGGCTATCCCTTGAGGGCTGATCAAGGGGAAATATCCACAAGGTTGCTAAGACCCTCCAGGAGCTCAGGAACTGCAGTGATTGGGCTATATCAAAGCTTTCCCTCTTTTCCAGAAAATCCTTGGAAATTTTAAGCTTTTAAAAAAAAGAAAGGATGCTAAGGAATTTTAGGAGATTTTAAACAGCCTGCAGGATTAAAAACCACCCTCAAATCCAACGCCCACATGCCTCCTGATAAATGTCAGCTGGATCCCTATTGAAGCCATACCCAGGGAAGTGGGCGGGGCCCGTTTAGCTTCGGGCAGCCAGGCACAGTTTTTTCTTCCCCAGTTTGGCAAGTGACAGGGGCTGGCTGCCCCAAGTGTGCTAAGGGAGGGCTAATGTCTTCTCCCCATCAGACAAGAACGCACAATCCTCTACCCCGTTTCGTATGAGAAGTTCAGAGGGAGTTTGAAGATATTGTGCCAGGATTTCTGGATGCTGAGTTAAAAACAACCTTGAAAATAAACCACATGCTGCTGCTAATTAATCTTAGTTCCTGGCTCTTTCCAATCAGACCCCAAACTATAATCCATCTTCATTATGCTTCTTTTAAAGCAAAAATAGTGCATTTCCGCAAGTCTAATTAAGGAAAGAACATTTAAGGCCTTGGGTCATAAGTCTTTGTGCCCGTCACACACGCGCATGCGCAAGCATACACACACATACACAGTGGCCCACATGCTTAAAAACTCTACAGGACTTGCTTATTGGCAGCCATAGCCAACCACTCAAGAGCTCGAGGATGGATGAGATGGCCAAGAGGGGAGACACAGTCAGTGTCACTGTCAGCCGTGACCCTCTCCACTTGGGTGTCCCCATCTTGCACACATCCAGCCACCACACTGCTGTCTACGCACCTGGTAGGCATCCTAGAGGTCATGGATAGGCTGTCCGGCCACTGCTTCAGGAGATGAAGCAAGATTAGCCTAAGCCAGGTGTGACCGTCAATGCTCTTTGACAGTGGTTGTTTTGAGGCGGTGTTTGACCCAACTTTTCTGACTAGTAAAACCAAAGGTGAGGTCTGTTGGGGTTTTCTGGGAAAGATTGTCTTCCGTGGTAAAAAGTGATGGGTCCTGGAAAGAGATGTGATGTGAGTGAGATGCTTGTCTCTGTGGCAGCCAATGAGGTACAAAACCAGTAACCACAAAGAGGAAAGTCACCTGCCTGTGTGCACCTGCCAGAGCATGGCATGAGTTCCGCTAGGGAAGGAAGTGTCGGGATGAAGCTGCATTGTCTCAGAGGGCTGGCCTGGTCGTGACTATCTAATGTGTGGGATCATTAGAAGAGACTGGAATAGGTGACCCATGCCTGTAATCCCAGAACTTTGGGAGGCTAAGACAGTAGAATCGCGAGTTCAAAGCCAGCCTCAGCAACGGGGAGGCGCTAAGCAACTCAGTGAGACCCTGTCTCTACATAAAACACAAAATAGGGCTGGGGATGTGGCTCAGTGGTCGAGTGCCCCTGAGTTCAATCCCTGGTACCAAAAAAAGAAAGAAAGAAAAGAACAAGAAGAGGTTGGGATGGTCAGGACCCATCTCTGAAGTGAGCTTCACATTGTGTATGGACCATGTTGGGGTCATGTTTGGGAGTCTGGGCATAAGGGTTTCCATTGACACATTCCTTACCCTATAGCCCTAGATAAATCATGAGGTCGATCTGAGTTTTCTCAGTTGAGACTGAATAGTTCCTACAAGCCTCCCACAGTTTTGAACTCCCATGAACCTGTTGACCATGAAAGAACCTCTGTGAAGTTTGACAAAGTCTCATTTTTATTCACCCACACCCACCTTCCCTCTCCTGCACCCCATTCATTGCTATAGTTCCTGTCAGTCAAACTCTGGAAGCACCTGATTCCAGTTCTAGCCTAAATTATACCAACAATTGCACACTGTGAAAAGAGATGCACAGTCATTGGATTTCCCATCTGAAATATATAACAATCCATTCAGATGATTCCTGCTCATCACACGATCAGTTCAGTACAGAGGCAGTGGTCTGGACCAGTCCTTATTGAGTGGCACCATTGCAGTTTCAAAGGTGCCCAAGAACTCAAGCCTGTGTGCTGTGCTCTTGGAGACTATATTCACACATACATACTTGTGTGTATTTACATGCACTGTGCAAGACCCAGCCAGGGAGTCTTCAACAGCAGGGGAGGGAAGGGGTTGTTGGGCTGCCACAGTTGACAGGCTCTATTGACTTGAAGGGACCATAAAGATCAGCAGGACTAACCCTCTCTATATATGGATGGGAAGCTAAATCCAAGGAAGAAGGTGTCTTGGCCAGAATCCCAAAGGTCTGCGCTTAATAAAAGTGAAAACAAGTGAGTTCATAGTGGTGTTAAGGATGCTAGTTTCCTGCCTAGTAAAGCAGTAGGAATGACTTTGTATACTCTCCAAGGATAAGACTCATGGTGTGATGGAAGTTCAAAGGGTTCTGTAGATACACTTCTTGGGTAGCTCACTGGACTTCTCCTTTCAGTACTGGACATAGCCAGACATATCAAGGTGGGCCAAAGTTCATGTCCCTGCTATATGATGTCACCACAGGCCATAGTTGACTGACCATAGGAGGATGCTTGGCCCCAGATGGGTCAGGCACATTCTGCTTCCCAGGAATTGGACATTGACATCAACACTTGGGAGATGGCCATCTTTGGAATTGGATTGTGCCCATGGGACTCCAGCTAGGACTCGTGCTGGAAAGGTAGGGGGCAGCCCCACTTCATTCCAAACCTTGGGTTCAAGCTTTCCTTTGACTTACGCGGTATCCCATGTGCCCTCAAACAAATCACTTTTTTCTTTGCCTAAGCTAGTCGACAGGCTTCTGTGGTCAGCAACCCAAAACAAAATCAACAAAATCTCTTAACTGATTAGTGAAATTCTGGTGTGCCCAGGTTGCTGCTCCATGGACAATGTATCTGAGAGGTCCATGAAGCTGAGCTAAGTAGAATCACATGGCTTTATATCTCACATTCCTATTTGCTGGGGAAGAATTATATAATTAAATAAATAAAGCTATAACACATCATTAACTGAATGTTTTAAAGACATGTTGAGTTTTTATTTAGAGAATATTTACTAGTGTATATAAACATCATCCCAAAAGAATGACATTTGATCTAAAAACTGGATCCAGCTCAGGAGGAACTGGTCACCTCTTCAGAGACCTCTGGTCAGATCTCCAGACTCTAGATCTTGCATTCTTTTCCGCACCATAGAACTACAAGCTAAAGGATTTGATCTTTAATCTCTGTTCAGCTACAAACAAGCCACTTTGTCTCTCTGGGAGCGATTTCCTCCTCTATAAAATAAGAGTGTGGAAATAAATTACTTTTATGTTCCCTAGTAACTATAAAATACCCCAATTCAATTATCCAGTCATTAGAAATCTCTCTGTTTATTCATGTTTGGGTACCAGTTCCTAAAGTCCTTCTAGACCTAGAGGTCCTTCCAGAGCTCACTGAGTGGGCTGTGGGTTTTATCTCAAACAGATTATTGTTTTTGTTTTGTTTTATTTTTGGTGCTTGGGATTGAACCCAGGGCCTCACACATGCAAGGCAAGTGCTCTACCACTGAGCTACATCCCCAGCCTTCAAAAAGATTATTGTAAGAAGCCTAGCAGAGGAGTCTGTGGTTGCCAGTCTCCACGTTGACATACAAACCCTCACGTAGTCTTCTCTCTCACTGAATCAGGACCCATGTGTGTGGCCAAAGGAATACTGTAGAAATGATGGTGTGTGGCTTCTGAAGCTAGATTACAAAAAGCATTGTGGTTTCCCTCTTGGCCTCTTGGATCGCTCACTCTAAGCAAAATCAGCCGCCATGTTGTGAGGAGGCTCATGCAGCTCTGAGGAAAGTTTCCTGTGGTCTCCCACTTCAGACCAGTACAACTGTCATTTCATGAATGAGCCACTTTGGAAACAGAGACTTCAGATGATCATAGCCCTTATCAACACCATGACCACATCCTCATGAAAGACTCCAAGTCAGAACGACCCAGCTCAGCTGTCTTCACATTCCTGAACCACAGAGACTATGAGCAATAATAAACGCTTATTGTCATTTTAAGCTGCTTAGCTTTGGGGTAATTTGTTACACAGCAAAAGATAACTAACATCACCCCTAAAAAGATTACATTTGATGTAATATTAGAATGTCTGATAAAGGTAATAATAATTATAAGATTGTTATCCTATTTTTTCCTCTGAAAGCCAAAAATGTTTTCAAACATCATTCATAATTTTCCCTGAGAGATTGTACCAGGTCAGTAGAGGCCTGTAAGAGATTTAGCCCTCTTCTTGTCACTTGACAGATTTGCACATTGTTTTTAAATTATAATTGGTTTGGTGAAACAATGATAAACTGATGAGTACCTAGGAATGTCTGATATTATTGTATAACATTGGGAAAATGTTCTACTCAAAAAGATCATAATTGCTAAATTTTTACTAAGGTGGGTGGAAGGAGAATTCCTTGGGCTATGGACCTTACCTCCTTCTTCATCTTTACCCGCCACCCCTCCTCCCCAGTCTCACTCTACTCCAGCCACACTGGCTTCCTCACTGCTGCTTGAGCACACCAAATGCACCTCTGCCTCGGGTAGAGGCCACAAATTTGGAGCATCCAACTGAACTGCATTACCCAGGCTCCCTTGTAGGTGGCGTGACCATGTGACCAAATTCACTGCAATGGAACCTGAGCATAAGTGATATCTGATCCATAGGAAACAGCCACAATGCTCCTCCAAGCTCCTTTCTGTTCCAGCCAAAGTGACCTTGGTGGTTACCTTTGAAGAAGATGGAGCAGCTATCAGCTGGGTCCCTGGATGTCTTTGCAGAAGACAGCCATCCTACCACCTCACACACCCACTCTGAAGGATCACATGAGAGATCAATAAGCATCTTCTTCTTGAAGCCTTGTGATGTTGAAGGTCTCTAACTCACACAGCCTACACTGACCATCTCTTTGCATCATCCAGACTTCATCCAACCCAGATGTCACTTGCTCAAGGAAGCGTCCCTCCCAGCTCTCCTGCCCTCGATCACACTGCCCTGCGTCCCTTCATTTCATAGACCTGCCCCACCTGTCATTGAACCTGCTGGGTTCAGCGCCTCACTGACTGTCTCCCCATTAGAAAGTGAGATCCACAAAAGAGGGACTTTGCCTGTATCTCCAGCAGCATTATTATTTTTTGAGTTAAACAAATATTTGTTTATGGCCAGATCGGGAGGCCCTAAAGCATAAACGGACTTCACAAACTGTTCCCTAAACCTCAGGAGCCATGCCAGCTGGGGAGCTTATTAAAAGCACCAATTTGGGTTTCCTACCCAAAGAATCCAACCCTGCCAGGTTTAGGCACTGGGTAGGACCAGGCTGCTGTGTGTTGATGCATGACCAGGTTAAGGACTTCCTGTTCTCACTCTGGTTATAATGAGTATGCGCCTCTCAGATGGTGGAGGATCCACAGAGCAGGGAGTGGATGAACTTCATCTGACTTCCAACTGCTCAGAGGGACTGAAGACCAGCTCCCCAAGTAAGCCGATGCTCCTTAGGGGAGAATGGGCCTTCGTGTTAGATGAGGACTTAGGTAGGACTGACAGAAGCCTCACCTAACAGTAGCAATCTGAGCTGGGATAACAACTGTGGACCCAGCCTGCTCCCATCTTGCTGTGCTACCATCTGTAGAGAGTCACCTCCACTCGCGTAGTCAAGAAAGTTCACCACATCTGCCATCCAACCCGCAGGGATAGGGAGAGGCACACCCTGGCTCCTCCTAAGGGCACAACCCAGAAAGTATACACATCCCTTCTCCCCATATTCCACGGGCAGAACTTGACCACATAGATGTACCTGGCTGCAAGGAAGGCTGGGAAATTGAATCTCGAGTCTGGGTGCCATGAGTCCAGCCAAAAATTCTCTGACGATGGAAGAAGGCAGGAATGGATAACGGGGAACGGGGAGCACTCGCTACCACAAAGGCCACATGGCTACTGTAGTGAAGAGAACCCAACACTGGTGTAAAACTCCAGGCCCAGAAATCAGGCTGCTAGCCAGCCTAAGCCTCTTCCCCCACAGGCCACCAAGGGAGACAGCCACTGTCACTACTGCTGGATGTCTCACAGGTGGGTGGAAAGCCTCCAGGAGCACAGAGGACAGGTGGACAACTCTCACAGGGGGTCAAGAAGGTGGTCTCCAAAGGACCCAGTTCTACTGGTCCTGAATAGGGATGTGGCAACTTGGCAAGGAGGGACCCAAGCAAACAGGCCACCCCAGCAGAGAGGCCAAGGTGTGCAAAGATCAGAAACATCTGGCATCTTCAGAAAAGGGAGAGAAATCCTAGATTTAGATTCTGGAGAACTTGGGAGAAGAGCAGGAAGATGAAGGTGAAAGAATAGGTGGGCTGAACTTGACAGAAGCCAAGCTGCCTGAGTTCAAATCCCGACTCCCCACTTTCTAGCTGTGTGAACTTGGCATGCCCACCCAACTTCTCTGAGCCTCAGTTTTCTCATCTACAAAATGGAAATAAATAACACATCTCCATCCTAGGCTTTTATGAAGGTTAAATGAGTTTGTATAGGTGAAAAGCTTAGGGGAGCACCTGTTAGTGCCAATGGCTTTTTTTTTTTTACTATCCTGCAAAGGGATTGACTTTATCTCTAAAGTTCCTCCAGAAATGTCCAAAAGGTTCCCACTGAGTAGGAAACAGAAAAGTGTCCCTTTCCCAACCCATGCTATGTCTGGAATGTAAAAGAGGGCAGTTGGCAGTGTGACTCCGTGCTGAGATTTAGGAAAGCCCAAAGAAAGGGTAAGGGGGACAGTCCCTACCTGCTCCTCCTTGGCCTCTTAGCGGCTGGTTTTCTCACTGCCTCAAACTGTCTCGTGCCTGTTTTTATGAAAGAGAAAATTGTCTACTCAGACAAAGTCATGACTCCAGCTCCCAGCAAGAGGCACACTGGTGGGCTCTGCAGTGTTCTGTAGAATGTGAGAAGGGACCACCACCACCGCCCCAGCGGAAGGGCACACAGCTGACAGCCTCAGCATTTATCTTCTTAGTTTTCCTGCTCACCCTCAGCCACACCTGCAGGCAGGATCCTGGCTTGGCTAACTGTTGGCATTGGGTGAAACAAATCTGCCAGAGCAGTTTCAGCTTGGAAGAGGGCAGATTTGAGCTTCAGGATGGCCAGTGTAGTGGTGCACGCCTGTAATCCCAGCGGCTCCAGAGGCTGAGGCAGGAGGACTACAAGTTCAAAGCCAGCCTCAGCAAAAGTGAGGTGCTAAGCAACTCAGTGAGACCCTGTCTCTAAATAAAACACAAAATAGGGCTGGGGATGTGGCTCAGTGGCAGAGTGCCCCTGAGTTCAATCCCTGCTACCCAAAAAAAAAAAAAATGGCTGAGCAAGCCCACACTCTGAACGAGGCCCTCACAGGTCTTCGCTGGGGATAGAAGGAGCTGAGATGAGCATCAGGTGACGAGTAAGGGTCGCTCTCACCATTCAACACCCAGAGAGGTCATTATAAAGCTAGACAGAGAAAGGAACTGGACCTGAGGCGTCTACAGCACCTGTCAGATAGGGAGTTGGGTCCCATGAGTGATCATCAGCTCCCAGATGTGACCTAAATGGCCTTTCCCTGCATGGACCACCCAAATGGGCAGAGCGGGGAGAAAGTAACCAGAACCGAGAGGAATCTGTCTACAATGGCATTAAACAGCCCACCGTGCACACAAATCCCAGCCAGATGCCATTGAGGGCCAGCCCAAGTATATTCAGGGAGACCCTATCTCACTGCTCCAGGGTGGGCAAGAGGCTGGATGCTCTCTAACCTGTTTTGCTCCATTCCCAAGCTTTATAGCAAGAAAGGGAACTGGCCTTCACATGTACGTCCTCCCTGATGAGCAATAAAAACCCCTAAATGTCAGTGTACTGCACGTTAGAAGATTTTTGTCCTGCTCAGATTCTGAGAGTCTGCCAAGTTCCATAAATTAGGCAAACGTCTCTGGGCTCAGGAGCCCCTCACAAGGAGCCTCACAGGCAACCAGAGCAACAGAGACCCAAGAACAGAAAAGATCAATGTCAGGCCAGCCTGGCCTTGGAGGATGAGAGTGGCTGACCCCTGAATTTCCCTCACCCACCCTCAAGAAAGGTCCGGACCACTCTGTGATTTTCCAGGAAGGTGGTTCTCAAAGGGTGGTCCCCAGACCAGCAGCATCGACATCACCCAAGAATTTGCTGGAAATGTAAATCCCTGGACCCTATACCAGACCTTTTGCCTGGGTGATGCTGGGGGTCCCACTGGCAATTTGTGTTTTAACAAGCCCCCTTAGCGAGCCCTGTAGGGGCTCCTGATGCCCAGTGGAAGATGAGAAACTCCACTTCGAAGGCTGTCCCTCTTCAGGAAAACCAGCCACACAGGGCTGTGCCACAGGCCAGGAATCATGGGAGGCAAGACAGGTGCCTGTTAAACAAAATCAAAGGAGGTGCTCGTTGCTGGGGCCACACAACAGCTACCACTGGTCAGTAGTGAGAGACGGTAGGAGTTGGTAAGTGGAGCTGAGCTGAGGGGCTGAGGCCTGGGAATAGTTGTGACAACAGAGCCAAACTCCAGAAGAGGAGTGCGTCCCTCCCAGGAGAGGCTGAGCCGGAAGGTGGGTGCTTCAGGGACAGCAGGAAAGGCTGGGAGCAGAGGCCACACTGAGGGCAGGCAATGTCCATGATGGAGCATGCCCACGCCAGGTGCTGCCCATCCGTTCCCCATCCCAAAACCTGTGCCAGCGGTGAGGAGGCTCCATGGCTCCCCATCTTGCTCAGGAGGAATCTGAGGCCCTCAGAGGCCCGGTTCTTCATTCAGACTTAGCCAGCAGGCAGTCCCATTGCCTCCGGGGTGGAGGCCAGGGGGAAAGAGAGCAGAGGAAGAAAAGGAAGGGGCAGCTTCTTGGACCTTCCCTGAATGATTTTGAAAAGGCTTTTCTCCACAAAACCTAGATGGTGCATCTGTTTTGGCTTTCGTGACTTTCATGGCAGTTGTTTTGGAAGCCAAAAGCCTGAAGAGCAACTATTTCTATCTCTTTGCTTTCTGTCCAGGTGCAATTAGCCCTCATCCACCAAGGCTGACTCCCAGAGGAGAAGGCCCAGCACCAGCTGGGGCAAGAAGCACTAACCCAGATCTCAGGAGATGAACTCACTATGCTGAAACGTCAAATTTTAGAACCCAGGAGACGATTCCTGTCCAATCCCTTTGTGGAGCAGAGAGGGAAGGTGACCTGCTCAGAGACAGACAGCAAGTTGGTGTCTGAGCTAAATCTGGAGTCTGGACCCATGAGTCTTCTATGAGTACAGAAGAGCAAAGAGTCCAATGTGTGTGAGTCCCAGTAATGTCTGGAACTGACATTCCACAACCTGAAACTGAGCCAGTCTTTACAGTGTGTGACACATAGCAATCACCCAATAACTACCAGATTGTAGTAACCAACAATTAAATGAGGCAAAACAAGGAGGGAAGTGTCCCCAAGCTCCACTCTCCTCTACTGTCTGATGTCACTTGATCCCTAGGCAGCAGGGTCACATAGAAGAACCATGAACTCAGAATCCAGAGGTGTATGGTAAGGTCCACATGCTGCCACCAACCTGATTGTGTGGCTTGGACCAGGTCACTTTCCTTATCCAGGCTGCAGTTTTCTCGGATCTCCACAGGCCCTAGCATTCTGTCAATGCACCAGGAAGAAACCATAGGGCGAGCTCCCTCTGTACCCACAGGTAGTTGATCTCAGTGGAGCGAGTATGACATGCATTTTGAGGAAAATGATCCAAATTGTACATATTGTCGATTCTGAGTTCATCATCAGTTATGACTCAAGAATTCCTAACAGTAATGACAAATATGTTCTTTGCCCTAAAAGTGAGACATTATTAAAGGAATACTGGAAATGAGACCATTTGCTGATCCCACCCCTGGGGAGCAGTCAGGGCTGGAATGCTGAATGCCGGGCAGGACCTTGCGCTTGAAAGAGCTAGAGAAGGCACTGAGGCTGGCAGTTGGGCAGCTGTCGTTGGTAAAGCCCGTCCACTCTGCACCCTGGCCTGCTCTAGCATGGGAAGCCCACCATGGGCTCTGCCAATGATGTACTTGTCCTCTGGCTTCTGTTTGCGTTCAGCCAATGAGAGGTCCTGGTACAGGACAGGATGGGGGGGCTGGTCACCTGTTTCCCTCCCTGTGCCTGCATCTGCCGTTTCTCTGGATGACTCTGTGTCCAGGTGCCAGTACCTAGTGCCCTCTCCACCTTTGTGATAGGAGCAGTCACAGTTCAGCCCTCACCAGCCCTGGCCAGGCACACGCCCTTCAGCTCCCCTAAGCCCACACCAACTTCAACTCTCCAACTAGGCTGGAGGGAATGGCCAGGTATGTCAGAGGCCAAATAAGCAGATGAGCCTCCCTGAGGGAGCAGAAAGGGTGAGGGGACAACTTGAGGTCTCACTGCTAAAAAGCACTGATCTAAAGGGTCACAGACTTGCTCCCCAGACACTGGAATAGGCGATCAGGAGAAATTCACCCCTCAGCAGTACACAGGCCTGTGACAAACGTAAGGAATCATCACATAGATGTCACAACTTGGGGTTTCTCCTTGTCTGAGCCCCCTTCTCTGGGAATTGCCCCTCCTCATAACCTTTGCTGGAGATGAGGCTCAGAGGGCTTGTTTGTGCTTATACCCCTGTCTCCCACCCCCCGCTATGACTGATTGGACCAGGCATGGACAACTGACACAAGCTGGACCAATCAGATGCTCCATCTAGAACTACAGCTGAGTCAGACCTTGACTGATAGAGCCTGTCTAACATACTCTATCATGTGGGCTGTGAACTTAAATCAGTGGTTACTCCAAAAGGTGGAAGAGACCCAAAATGTTAGGCAAGACAAACAAATTAGACACATCCAGCAATCATTTACTCTAAATGAATTTATATTTTACCCATGCCTTTTTATAGATACAAGACGAATATATATAAAATATGTTTTAGCATATTTTAGGAATATTAATATTTTATGTTGATAGTTACATAAATATATAATTTTTATATATCATATGTAATTTCTTCTCACATTTTCAGAATAGATCCTTAAAGCAGTTGGCTGTGGAGAGTTGGGGTGTGGGCAGAGGATCAGGAGTACTGAGCACTAGGCTCAATGCCATGTGCTATACATAAATTTTATGTGGAACTTTCACAATTCCCTGAAAACAACTATAACTTCCGTCATTTTTGAGGTCAGAAAGTGAGGCACAAAAAACACCCAGACATCAAGGGAATGTTTTCTGAGCTTTTATTATGTGCCTGGCACTGTTCTAGGCTCTGGAGATGCCTGTGAACAAAATGGACCACAGTCCGCATCCCCATAGATCCAACATTCTGATAGGAGAGAGAGATAATCACTGCACAACTGGAACTGGTAGAGCATTGGTTAATAAATGCTATGAGGAATAACAACCTCTTTACAGAAGCAGAGAAGAGTGTTAGGGATGTGACAGGACAGACGGGGGCAAGAGAAGGGCTTCACCATGGTGCCCACTGAGTCAGGACTGTACTGACATGAGAGTATGAGCCACACAGCCATCTGGGGAGAGTGCTCCAGCCACAAGGCTCTGTGGATGCAGGGCCTGAGGCTGCACAGAGGAGCAACAGGGAGGCCCGTGAGCCTGGGGGAAATTGAGCAAGAGGGAGGGAAATAGAAGGTGACATTGGAGAGGTAACAGGGCCAAGGGAAGGGGGGGCCTCTGGACAGTTCTGAGCAGAGGAGCCATAGGGTCTCACTGGGGCATTAGCCAGACCCCCAGGCTGCCGTGTGTAGGGGGCAGACAAAAGGCAGCAGGAAAGAGGCTGGGAAATGAAGGTCAGAGTTTGACCAGGAGCGATAGCAGTGAGAGTTATAAGTGTTCAGAGTCTGGATTTGGTGTCAGGATAAATTTCACAGGGTTCACCCACTGGATGTGACTGTGAGAGGAAGAGAAAAGTCAGGGTGACTCAAGGAAGTTTTTGGTCTGGCGACTGGGAAGGGGTGTTTGTGTTACCTGCTGCTGCATAACAAACTCCTCCAAAACTTAATGCTGAAAAAGATCATTTGTTTTGCTCATGATTTTGTGGGTCAGGAATTAGGAAAAAGTCGGGCAGGTCGTTTGTCTCATCTCCGTCTTGCATCCACCTGGAAGGATGTGCTTCCAAGATGGCTTGTCCCCTCAGTCAGCGCCTCTGTGCTTCTCAGCATCCTAGTTCCCTGTGTCTTGTCCTTCAGGGACCCTCCACCTGGGCTGGGGCTTCTCGCAGCATGGGAGTCCTTCAGTCATCACACTTCTTACATGGCACATGGCTCCATTAGAAGGAAGTAGAAGCAACCAGGCTAGTTAAGGAGCGTGCCTCGAAATGGCACGGTGTCTCCCCCACCACAGTCCATTCCTCCAGACAGTCACAGGGCCTGGGCCTATTTCAAGGGGCTGGAAAGATAACCCGGCCTCTTGAGTGGGGAGCGGCAAGGCCACATTGCCGAGGAGTGGCAGGGCAGGGGGGGCAGAGGATATTACTGTGGCTGTCTTCACAATGTGGCACGGATGGATTCCAAGATGGGGAAGACAGGATGGGGCAAGCAGGGGGAGAGCAGTTTTAGGATATCAGATTTGAGGTGTCATGGGGTATCTAAGCAGAAATGGAGAATACAGCCCAACATCTACTTTTGTCCACCCACCCATCTGCCAGGACCTCTGCAGTTGCCCACTCAGTGGCTGAACAGCTTCAGAGAATTTTTATAGCTTTCTGCAGGGGAGGACAGGAGAATGGAGATAAGGAGATTTAGAGCTCCTGCCCAGGCAACAGCGGCCATTTGCAGTTATAATAAACCCTTCGGCTGGCTCCATCCAAGGCCCCAGCACCAAGGTGTTGTAAAAAAGGCCCCAAGTCAATGAGAGGCAGCTGGTTGAAGCATTTCCCAGTTTTTCATATGACTCATAAATTTGTTACATGGTGAGGAAATTCCCTGAAAGCTTTTTGGCAGTCTCATCCAGTCTGACCAGTAGCTAAGAAACACATAACCTTCCAGTTAAGAAAAGGAAAGAAAACACACAAGGCTTTGACTCAGGGCTTAAATGGAGGGTCACTTTAAAAGCTTTCCTTGCACGGAGTTCACAGGGATTTATTAGGAAGGTTTGCAGTTGAACCAGCCTTCAAGCTGTAGGTAGATCAGAGAGGTGTCTGTGGGCGTCTGTGTGCACAGGCCTTAACACCCAAGCCCCTGCCTGGAGCAGACAGAGGGAGACTCCCCCAGCAGGCCTTTCTCTAGCTGCTGAAAAATGCAAGCCTGCTCCCTAGACACACAGATGTGCTCGCCTCTCCCTAGGGAGGTCAGGGCCAGGATGCCGCAGAACTGGGAGGCCACTCCCCACTCTCCCTGCGCTGACATACACTGTCCACCTTTGGGGCTTGTGTGACAGGGTAGTGTAGTAGAAAAGGCCCCAGGTGATTTTCTCACAGCCTAACTCAGGCACACATCCTAACCAGTCTGTGGAAACAGAATGATAGTCACCTTTGGGGGTGGTACCCAGGAGGGGGCATGCCAGTTCCCACTCTGGGTAGTGATCAGTGGATATGTTTGCTTTGTGCCAATCCATCAGATCTGATGGCTCCTTTTCTTTTTTTCTTTTCTTTCTTTCTTTCCTTCCTTCCTCCCTTCCTTCTTTCATTCCTTTCTTTCTCTTTTCTTTTCTTTCTTTCTTTCTTTCCCTCTCTTTTCCAGCAAGTTGTCTGCTACTTAACATTTAGCAGCATCTGCTTTTGTCAACCAATCTCTTCTCTTGACTTCCAGAACGTGCCTTGCACCATATGATATGCATGCTTCTCTATATATATGCTATACATCAATAAAAAGTTTATTTTTTAAAATGGTCTTTTCTGGGGCTGGGGTTATGGCGCAGTGGTAGCGTGCTCGCCTAGCACGCGGGAGGCACTGGGTTCGATCCTCAGCATCACATAAAAATAATATAAAGCTATTGTGTCCACCTACAACTAAAAAATAAATATTTTTAAAATAAATAAATAAATAAATAAAATGGCCTTTTCTACTTGGAATGGAACCACCATTTGACCCAGCTATCCCACTTCTTGGTCTATACCCAGAAGACTTAAAAACAGCATACTACAGTGATGCAGTCACTTCAATGTTTATAGCAGCTCAATTCACAATAGCTAAACTATGGAACCAACCTAGATGCCCTTCAGTAGATGAATGGATAAAGAAACTGTGGTATATATACACAATGGAATATTACTCAGCAAGAAAAGAGAATAAAATTATGGCATTTGCAGGTAAGTGGATGGAGTTGGAGAATATAAAGCTAAGTGAAGTAAGCCAATCTCAAAAAACCGAATGCCAAATGTTCTCTCTGATAAGCAGATGCTGATACATAATGTGGGAGAGAACACAGGAAGAATGGAGGAACTCTGGTCACAGGAGTGAGAGCGGGGAGGGGGCAGGGGGACAGTAAAGATGGTGGAATATGATGGACATCTTAGCCCTAGCTTTATGTATGACTGCATGTATGTTGTGATCCTACATCACATACAACCAGAGAAATGAAAAGTTGTGCTCCATCTGTGTACAATGAATCAAAATGCACTCTGCTGTCATGTAAACCTAAATAGAATAAATAAATAAATAAAATTAATTTTAAAAAAACATAAAATGGCCTTTTCTATCTACATCTCAATTTCCTCATTGGTAAAATAAGATTAGAGATAAACACGTTGCAGGAGTGAGGTAAGGATGAGAGATGTTGACAGAAAATGTCCAGCACAATACCATGGCCTCCTAGACACTAGCTCCCACTGAGATCACACATGACAAAAACGTGTTCTCCTGTCAATCTCCTGTGGTATGATGGCATTTTCACCATAAACTGTGCCTCCTCCTTTTCTGCCCTCTTGTCTACTCCCAGCCATCAACTCCAACAGGTCTGTTAGTTGTTTGACATTTGCATTCTATTTGTGGGTCAGAGTGAGGATTACAAGGTCAACAAATAAGAAAAGAATTAAGGGTTGGAATATATCAATGAATTAAATCACATTAAAAACAAGAACACTTGAAGATCCAGTGGCTGTGGCCAATGTTGAATGAGAAGAGGTGAGGACATTCAAGTGGGAGAAACTTCCTGTGACAGTGCAGAGGCAAGGAAGGGCCTGGAAGGCACAGAAACCACAGGAGAGGGAGTAAAGGCAGAGGTGGAAGGACAAGGGCGGTGCAGATGACATTATAATTCCTGGAACAGGGTTTATATTCTCCCCCCCCCCCCAAATGCAGAGGAAGACTCTGGAGTTAATAAATGTTGAGCAGAGCTGCATTTCAGAAAGAATGTAGTAGAGAAGGTGGGGATTCGAGAAGGGTCAAGAATCGGGAGACACACCTGTAATCCCAGCAGCTCGGGAGGCTGAGACAGGAGGATGGAGAGTTCAAAGCCAGCTTCAGCAGAAGCAAGGTACTGAGCAACTCCGTGAGACCCTGTCTCTAAATAAAACCCAAAATATGGCTAGGGATGTGGCTCAGTGGTCAAGTGTCCCTGAGTCCTATCCCCAGTACCAACCCTCCCTAAAAAAGAGAACAGGAAGCATTAGATCACATTTGCTAACCACGTTCAAGTGTACTTTTCAGTGGTGTTAGATATACTCAGATTGCTGTGCAACCAATTTCCACAAATTTCTCATCCTGTTCAACAAAAATTCTTTTTTTGTTTGTTTGTTTGTTTGCTGTGAAAGTAGAGCTTGTTCCAGGACCTTCTCTTTTTTTCATGATTTTTTTATTAATTCTAATCAGTTATACATGACAGCAGGAAACTTTTCAATTCATTGTACACTAATGGAGTAGAATTTTTCACTTCTTTGTTTGTAAATGAAGTAGAGTCACATCATTCATATAATCATACATGTACCTAGGGTAATGATGTCCGTCTCATTCCACCATCTTTCCTACCTCCTTGCCCCTCCCTACCCTTTGCCCCATCCAAAGTTCCTCCACTCATCTCATGCCCCACCCCCATTATGGATTAGGATCCACTTATCAGAGAAAACATTTGGCCCCTGGTTTTGTGGGATTGGCTTACTTCACTTAGCATGATATTCTCCAACTCCATCCATTTACCTACAAATGCCATCATTTTATTTTCTTTTAATGCTGAGTAATATTCCATTGTGTGTATATACCACAGTTCCTTTATCTATTCATCTATTGAAGGGTATCTAGTTTGTTTCCACAGTTTAGCTATTGTGAATTGTGCTGCTATAAACATTGAAGTGGCTGCGTCACTGTAGTATGCTGTTTTTAAGTCCTTTGAGTACAGACCGAGGAGTGGGATAGCTGGGTCAAATGGTGGTTCCATTCCAAGTTTTCTAAGGAATCTCCATATTGCTTTCCAGATTGGTTGCACCAATTTGCAGTCCCACCAGCAATGTTTGAGTGTGCCTTTTCCTCCACATCCTCACCAACAATTATTGTTGTTTGTATTCTTGATAACTGCCATTTGAACTGGAGAGAGATTAAATCTTAGTTTTCATTTGCATTTCTCTAATTACTAGAGATGTTGAACATTTTTTCATATATTTGTTGATTGATTGTATATCTTCTTCTGAGAAGTGTCAGTTCAGCTCCTGAGCCCATTTATTGATTGGGTTGTTTGGTTTTTTTGGTGTTAAGTTTTTTGAGTTCTTTCTGTATCCTGGAGATCAGTGCTCTATCTGACATGCATGTGGCAAAAATTTGTTGAATGTAGGCTCACTGTTCACTTCATTGATTGTTTCTTCTGCTGAGAAGAAGCGTTTTAGTTTGAGTCTATCCCATTTATTGAGTCTTGATTTTATTTCTTGCGTTTCAGGAGTCTTGTTAAGGAAGTCAGGGCCTAATTCAACATGATGAAGATTTGGGCTATCTTTTCTTCCATTAGGTATAGGATCTCTGGTCTAATTCCTAGGTCCTTGATCCACTTTGAGTAGAGTTTTGGGCATGGTGAGAGATAAGGGTTGGTTTGCTTTTGCTGCATATGGATTTCCAGTTTTCCCAGCACCATTTGTTGAAGAGGGTATCTTTTCTCCAGTGCATGTTTTTGGTGCCTTTGTCTAGTATGAGACAATTGTATTTATGTGGGTTTGTCTCTGTGTCTTCTATTCTGTACCATTGATCCACATGTCTATTTTGGTGCCAATATCATGTTATATTTGTTATTATAGATTTGTAGTATAGTTTAAGATATGGTATTGTGACGCCTCCTGCTTCACTCTTCTTGCTAAGGATTGTTGTGGCTATTCTGGGTCTCTTATTTTTCCAAATGAATTTTATGATTGCTTTTTCTATTTCTATAAGGAAGGATGTTGGGATTTTAATTGGAATTGCATTGAATCTGTTTAGCACTTTGGGTAATATGACCATTTTGACAATATTGAATCTGCCTATCCAACAGCATGGAAGATCTTTCCATCTTCTAAGGTCTTCTTCAATTTATTTCTTTAGTGTCCTGTAGTTCTCGTTGTAGAGGTCTTTCACCTCTTTTTTTAAATTGATTCCCAAGTATTTTAGTTTTGTTTTTTGGTTTTTTTTTTTTTTGAGGCTATTGTGAATGGAGTAGTTTTCCTAATTTCTCTTTCAGAGGATTCATCACTGATGTACAGAAATGCATTTGATTTATGGGTATTGATTTTATATCCTGCTACTTTGATGAATTCATTTATTAATTCTAGAAATTTTCTAGTGGAGTTTTTTGGATTCTTTAAGTATGGAATCATGTTTTCAGTAAATAATGATAGTTTGAGTTCTTCTTTTCCTATTCATATCCCTTTCATTTCTTTCGTCTGTCTAATTGCTCTGGCTAGAGTTTCAAGGACTATGTTGAATAGCAGTGGTGAAACAGAGCATCTCTGTATTATTCCAGTTTTTAGAGGGAACGCTTCCAATTATTCTCCACTTAGCATGATGTTGGCCTTGGGTTTAGCATAGATCGGTTTTATAATGTTGAGGTATGTTCCTACTATCCCTAGTTTTTCTAATGTTTTGAACATAAAAGGGTGCTGTATTTTGTCAAATGCTTTCTCTGAATCAATTGATATAATCATATGATTCTTATCTTTAAGTTTATTGATGTGATGAATTATGTTTATTGACTTTCGTATGTTGAACCAAGCTTGCATCCCTGGAATGAACCCCACTTGATCATGGTGCACTATTTTTTTAATATGTTTTTGTATGCAATTTGCCAGAATTTTATTGAGAATTTTTGCATCTATGTTCATCAGGGATATTAGTCTGAAATTTTCTTTTCTTGATGTCTCTCTGTCTGGTTTTGGTATCAGGATGATACTGGCCTCATAGAATGAGTTTGAAAGGGTTCTCTTGTTTTCTATTTCATGGAATAATTTGAAGAGTATTGGTATTAATTCTTCTTTGTAGGTCTTGTAGAACTCAGCTGTCCCAGATTCTTGTAGAATCTATCTGGTCCCAGGCTTTTCTTGGTTGGTAGGCTTTGATGGTGTCTTCTATTTCCTTGCTTGAAATTGATCTGACTCAGTTTGGGTTAATCATCTGCCTCTAGAAATTTGTCAGTGTCTTCAAGGTTTTCTACTTTACTGGATTGTAAAATTTCAAAATAGTTTCTTATTGTCTTCTGTATTTCAATTGTGTTTGTAGTGATATTTCCTTTTTCATCACGAATTTTAGTAACTTGAGTTTTCTCTCTCCTTTTTTTCATTATGGTGGCTAGGGGTTTGTCAATTTTATTTATTTTTTAAAGAACCAGCCTTTTGTTTTGTCAGTTGTTTGAATTTCAACAGCAATTCTATACCCATTAAACAATTCCCCATTTACCCTTAGATTGCTTTGATAGATCTTGTTGACGTACTGCGTGTAGGATTTAAGCAAAGGGAGAAGAAGACAGAGTAACTGACAAGATCAGGGATTGGAAAACTGGGGAGGTAGAATGCTATTAACTAATTTGGGGGATGTAGGATACTTTACTTACCTTTTGCCCATAATAAACCACTCCAAAACCTAGTATCTTAAGCCAACAAAGATTTTTTACTGCTCATGATTTGAGGGTTAGCTGGATAGGGCTTCTGCTGGCTTTGCCTGGACTCTTCATTTGACTGCCTTTAGGTGGAAGATCCAAGATGGCCTCACCCTTGAGCCTGGCAGATGGCCCTGGCTGTTCCCTAGGCACCACAGTCTTCCACCTCTCATCTCCACCAACTTCCCTACATCAGAATTAGCTTCTCCTAAGACCAGGGCTCCAGAACTCTCACAATGACTCTTCTAAGTAAGTCACAAGGGCAGCCCAGATCCAGAGAGAGAGGAAATAGATTCCACTTCTTAACAGGAAGCATTGCAAATATGTGGCCATATTTAATCTGCTTCATGAGTGGAAGACGAGTTATAGCAGAGAAAACAAATTTATGGTCCTAGAGATAGAAGCAGAAGTTGAAATCAACTCAAGGGAGGAGATTCCCCAATGTAAAGGGAATCATAACTCTTAAATGAAGGTAAAGGATAGGTGGAAGACCCTAATGATCATGAGAAGATTTTGATACAGTGCTAAAAATGCTCCAAATAATAAGCCTGAAGATACTAAATTTATCTGTAGATACCAAAGATACATCACATTGGCAGATGGAGATGGTTATGGTAGAGACTCTAGTCAGAGGATTATTCTTCCCACCCCACTGATATCAGGCATGGCCACATGATCTACTGTGGGCAGTAGGATATAAAGGGAAATGAAATGTGCTGCATCTAACCAGGGACTTTTGGAGCCACACATGGTTCCACGATTGTTCTTTTTCCCTCTGCCTTGAAAATGGCATGTCCCAGATGGGAGCTGCTGGATTTCAGAAAGAGTAGGCAGTGTCACAGCCACTGAATTGTTGGGGCTGTTTGTTAACACAGCATAACCAAGCAAAGGCTGATTGCTGACTCATTACACTCTTGTGAAATTGTAGCCACTCAAGAGGTAGTGGTGTTAAGTCGGATCAGGGTCCAAGATGTCCAATTAAAGGGACCGGTCAGGGCAGCTGCAGTGAGCAGCTGCGAAAAGGAGCGGCTAGCCAGACGCTGAGAGTCACCAGTAGACACGCCTCCTGTCAATCAGTGGGTTTTCCTGACCTATCCAGGAAGGACTCTGGCCTTCTCTTCCTGCCCCCTAGCCCTCCCCTTCCTGACCGGGCTTTTCAAATTCTCCCTACACCAGAGCCCCAGCACCATTCCTCCTGGACACACTCTGATGGACAGGAGGATTCGGCCAGAGAGCGTCTATTTTCAATAAAGCCTTGCCAAGCGGCTTTAATTCACCTTCTTCTGGTCGTCTAGTCTTTACAAGTGGTATAAGCTCAGAATTGGGAGAGGTGAATTATGACTGAGGTGATGGTCAGAGAGAGACCCCAGAGGAGAAATCATTTGTACAAGACTTCGAAGTATGGCTGGGCCTTAAAGAGAAGGCAATTGGGGAAATAGTATGTTAATGTCCTAATAATCAAGACCATGTACTTTTAGGTTCCTTTTTATGTTCTAAATTCTGCCTAAGAACTTTTTAGTTCCTAAGAATATTCATTTAATAGTATGCTTGGTTCTCAATTGAAATATACTTCAAAAACCCGTAATGGCAAACAGGGGCTGAATATTAATGGCTTGGCCCAGCTTATGCTTAGGAGGTCCAAATAAAATTGGAGTTTCACAGCAGAGAAAATAAAGAGGAATCTGGAAATAGCTCCAGATTAGTGCCTTAAAAAAATACTTCTCTTTAAGAGACAGACATCTGATGTCCTGGAGAAACTCATCCATAGAATCTAAATGTGGGCAGTGAGGACCTTCCAAGAGGGGTTGATTGACAGGACTTGATTTGGCCTCACTAAGGGCTCCCCTCTCCCATCCCAGGGCCTGGCCAGCTTTGACTTGCAGATAGAAAAGACATGCTGTGAACAGGTTGGGAGCTAAACCCACTGGAATTCAGAGGCTGTACCAAACCCTCTAGAGGGTGTTCCAAGCCCTTGGGTGAGCAGATTCTGTGGGGGAGATGGTGTGTGTGTGTGTGTGTGTGTGTGTGTGTGTGCACGCGCGCACACATACGTACATGTTCAATTTAGCAGAGGAAGTCAAGGCAAATAGTTTAATCACAACCATCCCTTGAGGCAATCTGGAATAATTTTCTCATTAGAGAATGTAACGTGCGGCATGACTAATGTTCAATCAGACGGTAGCTCCAGCGCCCTCACTCACTGCCATTACGCGTCTCTGCTCTAATGGGGGCAGGGGCTTCTTCCTTCCCCTTCAGGCCTGGGATTGTGGATAGAGTCTGGTAAGGGGGGGTGGTGCTTTTTTCAAATACGAACATGAGAAGTAAACTAATGGGACCCCTTGGGGCTGAGGCAGACCTGATTAAAGCTGGGCCCCGGATGCTCAGGCAAGGTTTCCATCTGCACGCCGGCCCTTGGCTGTGGCAGAGCTGGGGGCCTCTATTTCTTCCCTTGCTCCCTCATTCCTGTCCCCTCTCCACTTCTGCTTGCCCCGTCTGTCTTCCTCCTTCTGTCTCCCTGTCTGTCCACCCTGGAGTCTCTCTTCCTATCATTTTCCCCTCCTCTGCAGCCCTCTTTTTGTCTGCCCCCAAACTTTTTTACTTCCCTCTGCCTCCTCTCCCCTGGGGAAGTGTGTGTGCGTGCGTGCGTGGGTGTGTGTGAGTGTGGGTGTGTGTGAGTGTGTGTGTGTGTGTGTGTGTGTGTGTGTGAGTGTGTGTGTGCATGTGGAGAGAGAGAGAGAGAGAAACCTTGAGGCCAGAACTGAGTTTTCCTCAGGAAACCTTCCAACATGAGGAACCCAGTTTGTGTTTTCCCACCTCAAAACTGCAGCCGGGATGTTCAGGATGGAAGGGCTTCTCAGAGATTCTCTAGAGCATCTCTGCTCCACGTGTGGTCTGCAGGCCAGCAGCACCAGCATCACCTGGCACTGGTTGAAAGTACAGTATTTCAAGCCCCTTCTCAGATCCACTAAGACAAAACCAGCATTTTGTCAAGGTGCCCTGGTGATCCGTGTGCACAGTAAGTAAAATCTGGAAAGGGCTGGACTCACTGCCCCATTTCAGAGGAGCTGTCTGAGGCTCAGAGTGACATGAGTCACCCCAGTTAAAGCAGTCAGATACCAAACCCAGGGACCCTAGTAGTTCATGTCTCCCTAATCACAAGAAACCCTCTTATTATCTATGTGACCCCATATTAAGATAACCCCTTTTTTATTTTTTATTTTTATTTTCTTTATTTTTTTTTTTGTTTTGGAGTACCAGGAATTGATCCCAGGGTGCTTAACCCCTGAACCATATCCTTAGTCCTTTTTATTTTGACACAGGGTCTTGCTAAGTTGCTAAAGACCTTGCTAAGTTGCTTAAGATGGCCTCAAACTTGTGATCCTCCTGCCTCAGCCCCCCAGCCCCTGGGATTACAGGTGTGTGCCACCACATCAGGCCCGGCATGCTAGCCTCTTTTTGAAAGTCTCCTTCAGAGGCCACTGTGGAGAAGGTTTACTCACCCTACCCAATGCTAAAGGATTCCTTTCTTTGCAGAAGCACCCCTGCAGGAGCACCCCGCCCCCACCCTCCCTGTCCTCCCATACATCTAAGTTGCAGGCATTCAGATAGTCTAAGAGCACACCCACATTTTGTTTTAGACATGCTTATTGGGTACAGAAATACACCCTTTTTCAGGCCATCAGGGTAGAGCAGTTTGGACTGCTATGACAGTGGCTCATAAATAGCAGAAGTGTATTTCTCACAGCTCTGGAGGCTGCAAGTCCAAGATCAGGTGCCAGCATGGTCGAGTTCTAGGGAAGCCCTCTTCTGCTGTGTACTACCCGGCTTCCCATTAGGTCCTCACGGTAGAAAGACAGCCAGACACTAATCTCATCCTTGAGGGCCCCACTGTCATGACCTACTCACCTCCCAAAGGCCCCCACCTCCTATTACCATCACATTTGTGTCCTACACACAGTTCATCCGATCAGCAAGGTAGATCAGACAGGACTTCCCTGGAGCTAGATCTTCTCAAAAGAAGCTGCTCAGGGGAAATCATCTCTAGGGCTCAGTTGTCCCTAGTGCTAAAGAGCAGCAGGAAGAGGTCACTTTTATAGTGCCCTGTTTTCTCCCTCCAAGGAGTCTGAAGGCTTACTGAGAGACAGGAGTAGAACGAAGCCACCTCTTCCCTCTTCCCCCATCTCCCTTTCTCCTCCTTGGCCCAAACAGGATATGATCTTTACACATCAAACAAGCAGCCAAGGACAGCAATGAGCCAGGCATGTGGACATGAGGACATTTTTCCATCATCTAAATCTTGCAAGTTAAAGCAAGGAGAGAGGCCTGGGGTTTTAGCTCAGTGAGAGAGTGATTGCCTAGCATGCATGACATACTGGGTTTGATTCTCAGCACCACATACAAACAAATAAATAAAAGTCCATCAACAACTAAAAAAAAAAAATTTTTTTAAATCAAGGCGGGAGAGCATGAGCCATGTCAGCCAACTTAAAGAGCCCCTGGGGGCCTCTCAGCTGCATGAACAGGGGCAGCTCCTGGGCCCCTCAGCATTGTCTTCCTTGCCTATAAAACAAGGAGATTCAAGTCTGGGCAGGTATGTGAAGACCTTAGCAGTGTGTACCAGTGGAGACCCAGTAGGTGCTCCATAAAGGTCTATGTCCCACACTGAGAAGAAGGGAGAAGCCCCAGACTGTTTTGAATGTGTTCGTACTGCAGGGACCCTTGGCAACTCCAGGCCTCCAAGGTACCAGGCTCAGAGGCGTGGGAGAAACCCTGGGGCCACCATGTGCTGATTTTCATTAAACAGTGAGTGGGACCCAGAGCTCTGCCAGGCCTCCCCTCCAGGGAGCAGGAGCCACCTGGGCCAAGCCAGGACACTGTGCCCTACCTGGCAGCTCATACTCAAGGGTAGAGAGCACACCTGGGACTTACCTGGGACTTACCAGGACTTACCCACTGCGACATCACCCCTGGCTCCCACAGAAGTTTGTCAACAGCAATAAACCACTCCACTCTCCACTGGCTCCCACCAAAACTGCCCAGCAGCTCCCCACCACACATGCAAAGGCAGTGGGTAGCACTGTGAGGGGGGTGAGGTCGCCTCAGTGTACCCATTCTTGCCACTACCTTTTCCAAGCCCATATCTGGGGCACAGGCACCACCCACAACCAACATCTCCCATGCATCATGTCAGCAGCCTCCCTCCCCTCAACAGTCCATCCAGAATCTTCATACCATCCAATTGCCTAGGTGCCCACTTGGACCTTAATGCAGTACTCCATAACCCTCAAAACACATCCGGGACCTTACTGGAGAAACCACCCACTTAGGGAGGGGGCTGACCTTTTAACTGAGCCATTTAAGACTGTTAACCCAAAGCTAGGACTTTAGGTTAGCAAAGTCCTCTCCCTCTCCAGGGCAAGGACCCTGGTTCACTTACCGTTGAATCCTGCCACAGCATCTAGGGTTCTTCCTGGCATCTGGTGAGAAATAGACATTTGTTGAGCGGAAGATGAATGAATGAATGGATGTTCCATGGCTAACAGAGGTGTGCTGACAGGCAGGGGATGAAGGACCATGTTTGCCGAGCCCCATGAGTGGCCCCTTCCGGTGGATGGAACCAGACAGTAGGGCACTGCCAGAAGGGCTAAAGCTGGACACAACATCTCTCAGCACAGAAAGCCATGTGCCCCATCTTCCCCAGTCAGCTCTTCAAATCCAGCTCTGCAACCATAATGATGAGGCACAGGAAGAAGGACCTTGGATGAGGATGGGGACTCGGAGCCAGCAAGGCCCATGTGTAATATCCAGTCCCCAGCACCCCTGAGCTTGCCCAGGTAGAAACTTCTGCCTGGGTTCTGTTGTCACGTCATCAGACTCAGCCCTGCCTCCCAGATGCCTGGGGCAAGTCAGGCTCCTGGAAGGGCCCAGGCTTCTGAACCAGCTGGCCTCTTGTGGCCCTTCTAGCTGTAGCACTGTGTGGAACTAGGGGCTCACCTAACCCAGGTGCTTACAGTGTTTGTGATCCAAATGTCCTTCAGACTGGAAGTCAGCAAAGGTGCACACACCACAAATGTCTCCCCTCAACTTGCTCCTCACCCCTTAAAAAGCCTCTGGACACTTGATATTTTAACTAAAGCCTCACTGCTCCAAGTGGGATCCAGACCAATATCATGAGCATCCCCTGGGAGCTTGTTAGAAAGGCAGACTCGGGCCACCCACAATCTGCAGTTAACACCATCCTCAGGGCACTGTGTACACATGGACCACTGCTAAGTGCAGCTCTGAAGCACTCCGAGCCCTGGAGGAGGTGGTGGTGAGGAAGTGGAGAGGGCCTGGGTCAGGCCTCAAGAGCAAGTGGCCAGCTATGTTCAGTCTGTGCGTTTTTAAAGTGGACAGACCTGCTCACCAAATACTAGGTGGGAATGAGATGTCAATCAGGAGTCGAAGGCCATGAGAACCAGAACCAACCACTACAGGTCATCACAATCCACAAGGATCAACAGGAGTGGCACACTCATGACCTATTGCTGAGTATAAAACAGTGTGATTACAAAACAACATGTGCATCATACAAGTCACCTAAAAAAACAAAAGAAAAAAACTCATGTATAGAAAAGTCTAGAAGGTTATAACCCAAACTCCAAACTGCTAATCATGACAAATTGGGAGATTAAGAGATGAATTGGGAAGAGGCTATTGTTTTCTCAGTATTGTTTGAAATCTTATTAAAATTGATTTTTTTAAAATGTATATGCTGGTTAAGTTTGAGATATCATTACTACCATTATTCATAAGTAGATATTATAGTGCTAGTGACTTTATCCATGAGAAATAACACCTCCAAAAGTTGGCATTTCTAATCTCTCAGAACCAAGACACTGGAGACCAGGGGACAGCATGAGGCCCAGGAGGCTCTCAAACTCAGCTTCTGGGAAGGAGGTGGCTGCTCCAGTGACAGCTCATGAAGGGGAGAATGTTTTCAAGCATCAGCATTCTCCTCCAGTGCTCTGTCTCTGAGGAAATGCCACTGGTCTCTAGTTCAATACGAGTTGAAACGGCACCCTATTTCGAATAAGATTACACTGAGCCCAGCACTTAGGGAGGCTGAGACAGGAGAATCACGAGTTCAAAGCCAGCCTCAGCAATGGCGAGGTGCTAAGCAACTCAGTGAGACCCTGTCTCTACATAAAACACAAAATAGGGCTGGGGATGTGGCTCAGTGGTCAAGTGCCCCTGAGTTCAATCTCCAGTTCCAAAAAAAAAAAATAGATTACACTGAGCTCCACTGTCTTGAGCAGAATATTTTTCTATCTTGTGTGGATCCATGGAGGCCTGGCTCCCATGCTATCCAGCGGTTGGTGGAGGACCTGGGGGTAAGGGGAGAACACCATGTGAGGCTTGCCAATGGGTCAGGGGCACTGCAAGGAGAGCACCATGAGAGGCAGCCCAGGAGGCATCCCCAGGAAATGAAGGGCACCAGCCAGACCTCTCTGCCTTTTCTCAGTGATACCCCAAAAGTCAGCTCTGTGCAATTCATCAAAAAAAGGGAGAATGTTAGTTTTTTCTTACTGTGACCAGTTCCTGAGATCATGTATAAGGAGAAAAGGTTTCTTTTTGGGCCCACAGTTTTGGAGCTTTCAGTCCATGGTCAATTGACCCTGTCCCTTTGCAGCCTGCAGTGAGGCGGCACATCATGGTGGAGAGCACGAGGGGAAGCAAACTTCTCATGGCCAGAAGGAGAAAGAAAGAGAAAAGGAGCCAGACTTCCACTGTCCTCTCCAAGGACACGCCCCCCATGACCAGAAAAGCTCCTGCTCTTAGGGTTCTCCGACCTCTCAACAGTGCCAAACTGAGATCTAAGCCTTTAACATACTGGCTTTGGGAGACATTTTAAGACCCAAACTATAACAGGGAGGCTAGAGAAGGAGTCCTGGGGTTTCCCAAATGTACCACCAATGCCACCCACTCATACCTAAAAGAAAAACTAAAACTGGGGTGGGGAGAAGGCAGAGGAACCCAAGAGGAGGCCAGATGGGCCAGTCCTACCAAAAGGACAGGATCTTTGGAGGAACTCACCCTTCACCCAGGACTTCTGTGTCAGATCACTTGAGGATATGTATAGAAGGTCAAGTGCTCAAGTCCAAGAAGCATTTCCATATATGCTGCCAGATGAAGCTGGAATTGGGAATGGAATTTGGGCAAAGGATTGGGAGGGCAAGGGAGTCAGGGCAGGGTTAGCGCCAGCAAGCAGGTGAGCAAGCACAGACTTGGGTGTTCACCAATGACCTGGTGCATAGTAGGTCCTCAATAAACACCGCCTTACTCTTGCTGCTTCAGGGACTCCTGTTTCCTGCCACTTGTCAGTGCTTGGGGGCTGTCTCAAGTCAAGGAATGGATGCACCCTGATCTCCCCTAAGAAAAGGAGCCCTCTCTACCCGAGAGGAGGGTCAGCAGGGGCCCATTCCATAGTCAGCTCCCCATGTTCCTGTTCATGTAGGCTGCCAGGCCAAATGAAATCAAAATGATAAAAGTATTTGTTGTCTTCTTACATTTGCTTTTGGGGGATTTCTTTTGTGGTTCTGGGGCTGGAACCCAGAACCTTGCATGTGCTAGGCAAGTGCTCTCCCACTGAGTGACATCCCCAGCTGAAATGATTCATTGTTTATCTGAAATTCAAATTTAACCAGGCATCCTGTTTAGTTTTACGTCATTTGTTTGTTTGTTTTGGGCTAATCTAATCTCAGAGCAATCTTAGAAACATGCAGCAAAATATCATTATCCATATTCTGTAGCCAGGAGACTGAGGCCTAGGGGTTTACTGTGCTCACATTCCAGAGCTAGCAAGTGGACCGGGTAAGGACAGGCCGTGAGGGCTTCAGGGTCTCTGATTCCCAGTCCTTTTACCCTATACCAGTCATTCCCGATCTTCCCATGCAGCACCTGGGGAGTTTATTAAAAATACAAACAGGACTGAAGAGAAAGGTATGCAAGGATATACCCCCACTCATGGTTCCTGGGAGGGAAGCAGTGGACCTGCTTTGCAGGTAGAAACATACAAGTGTGCACCTTGGCTTTGCACACCTTTGTATGGCTTGATTGGTCCCCTTTGAGCATATGCTGCTTCTGCAACTGGAAAACTAACCAAATAAATAGCAAATGCTCCCTATTAGCAGGGAGCAGGAGATGGGGGTATTGAGGAAGTGGAACCCAGCACAAGGACATAAACTCTACTAAGCATTTAAAAGTCTACTGTAAGAGTTTCTCGCACGGGAACCCATCTCAAGGAAGTAATCAGAAGTGCAGAGATTTCCTCACTCACAGCCCATACAAACCATTTGTTCAACAATATTGAAACTCATGGGAAAATATGCATGATGTTCAAAAGGAAAAGGACACCATGCTGAGTATGTAGTGCAGGCCCAAATAGAAATGCACACATAATAAAGACTGGAGGGAGTCTGGCATGGTGGCGCACACCTGTAATCTCAGCAGCTTGGGAGGCTGAGGCAGGAAGATCACGAGTTCAAAGCCAGCCTCAGCAACAGCGAGGCGCTAAGCAACTCAGTGAGACCCTGTCTCTACATAAAACACAAAATAGCGCTGGGGATGTGGCTCAGTGGTCGAGTGCCCCTGAGTTCAATCCCCGGTACCCCCACCTAAAAAAAAAATAAGACTGGAGGGAAAGTTGCAAAAATGCTCAACAGGTCTGTGGAATTGCCGATAGAACACTGTGCTTGATATTTCCTTAAATTGTCTACACAAGCATTTATACTAAATATTTTTTGAAATAAAAATGAAGGTGCTTGAGTCCCATATCAGATGGATTGAGGTAGAATTTTAGAAAGCTGTGAACCCTAGAAATCTGGACTTTCAAAGCCTGGGACCCTCCTGCATGGGCACTGTACCAGCGCGCATAACTGCGGGCCAGAAGACCCAGAGAGGCCCAGCTTCTGCCCTCTGAGACTCCACCCACTGGCTCCTTTGCTCCTCCAGGTGATTCTAAGCAGAGGTGGGACTCCGGATGGAGGGGAGCTAGTGTCACCTCAGGGCATCTCCCAGGCAAATATTCCCTGGCATGTGACTTCCTCTGACTTGGAAAGAAATAGATCCCCAAGGCTCTAGGGAAATCGCCTTGCAAATGAAATGGAAAACAGGGTGTTGGAGAGGACTGCTCAGCGTGCCCTTGGAGTCCCTCACCTGGAAACACAGTTATAGCCAAACAGGGGGTGTGCCAGATGTAATCTGATCAGAGGCATATCTATGAGCTGACAAGTAGCAAAAACTCTTTACATGCCCCCATACCATAGGGCCACCATTTCGGAATTTAGAGTCCAGAAGGCCCTTGCGCTACCGAGAAGAAAGGCACTGGGGTAGAATCAAGCCTCACTGATGCTTAGTCATCTTTAATCATTTCAGTCCCAGCTGGAGGGGCTTCTTGGCACAGTAGGAGACAAAACAGGTGAACTGGGATTGTCAAGAGCATGTTGACCCAGTTCTCCCCCCACCTCTCTGCCTGGAGTGTCTTCCCTTCCTCCCACCCCCAGAGTACCCAGAGCTCCCTATTAGAGCTCCACCAAGCCTGTACCCACTGAAGGTCCATTTAGCTGAAATTCTTTCTCCATCAACGCTTTTATCCAAAGTCCCAGTCCCCTCGTGGGCAGGGCTCCACTACCTGTTACACGGAAGAATGATCCAATTAATTGACACGTGGGTGTGACTGATGTACCAGCCCTGTGAACCACAGGCAATGTGCCAGCCATGAAGAACATCTTGGTTCCTGAGCCCCACTGGGTTTGGGGATTCATGCATCCTCCTGAGAGGTTTGGAAGGCAGCAAGGTGGCTCTGGATAGCCTCAGCTACTGAGCAAAGGAGGCTCCTTCCTGGGCCTCCCCTAGAGTATCAACAGGCCCTGAGCTGGGGAGAAACTCATGGGGCAATTACATCAGCACAGGACGCCTTTGTTTCGAGCTCAGGCTGGTTTCCCACAAGCGACTGAAATAAATTAGAGCGTTTTCAACGAGGGCGGTTGAAAGCGGCCCTCTTGGAAAAATCTCAGCAGCTGCTCTTTATTGGATTATAACTAGGAGCAAAACACCCCAAACCACACAATCGCCTGTAAAGGGGGGAAAAATCAAATCAAATACAACATTGTTGTAGGCTCTGGAAAATGTTTCCCCAGGAAACTCAGCCTGGGAACCTGGTCAATGTTCTCTTGCTCAGCAGCTCGGGGAGACAGGCGCTGTGTCTCGGGGGTCAGATGCAGTTTGTCTACACACAAGCAGCCAGAGACCAGCAGACAGCCACACACAGGCAGGCTGGAGACAGGGGACTGGCGCCCCTGAGCAGGCTGCTGCCACAGAGATGCACTGAGGCCTGAGGAGCAGAAGGTCCTGTCTGCTGGGGTGGCCCAGCCTGGAATGCCACACAATAGCTTTCCTCTGAGAGGACTTAAAAAGATGGTGGAACCTGCCTGCTTGAGGCATGAGCATCAACCCCAATCGAAGGGTTCAGTTCAGCAGATGGCTTGACATGGAGAAGGCGCTGTGAGACCAGCACCTGGATGGTTCCAGCTCTGCCACTACCAAGCTTTCTGAACTTGGAAACGTTTGCGTTCTCTGAGCCTCAGTTCTCTCGTCCATAAAACGGGTATCATCATATTTGTGCTCCCTCTTTCCAAGGTGAAGGTGGTAGGTGTTCATATGCCACCTCCAAAGAAAAGCCACAGGAGACAGAATCTGAGCAGGGGCAAGACAGCCCAGAAGGGCAGAGAGAGTTCTCTGGGCTGATGCAAGTGTGCTGTGTCCTGACTGGGTGACTTCCTGGAGCATCTTGTATTTGTCCAGTTTTTCAAACTGTACTTTAAGGTCAGTACATCCTACTGTATGCAGATTATGCCCCCATTTTTTAAAAATGAGAAGCAAAGTTAAAGCGTTGAAGAAATGAAGCTCTGTCTACTATAAAGGGGGCTTTATTGGCTGCTGTGAATAGGATACTCCCAAGTAAATAAAGTCTCACTTCACCTCAGATAGGAGATTATTTTGAAGTTCAGGTTCAATAGTTTTAGAAAACACATATGTTTGTGTCTAGTTCAAACTGGTTTGGTAGGTATTTAAGAGAAAACATTAGTTCAATTCAGAGTTCAGTCAAAAAATAATAATATTTGGATTCGGTTCGGGTTCAGTGAATCAGGGCAGTGTATTCCAATTTGGGGGTCACGGTTCGGTTCAGTTCAAGTTCTTGTTAGAACAGCCCAGCATGGGGGTTGGCCCCTGGGATGCAGACGCCTGCCGGCCATGGTCTGCACTCTGCCGTCCTGTCCCCATCAGCAGCAGTCAAGGGAGCCCTTCCAGCATCTTTCCCACACCTTCCAAAAGCAGAAACAGAACTTAAAAGAAAAAGTTAAATTCTTTGGCCATGTCAAATCAAACCTAGGTCCACACTCTGGCACATATGAGTGAGAAGGAGACTTGGTCCCTGAGATGATGCCACCCACGAGGCATAAGACAAATAATCATGGCATGAGAGTGGTCTGCACCCTGGGTCCTGGCTGGGCCCTTCTACAGGGATGCCAAAGGGAAGGTGTGTGACTTAGCCGCACACCAGGGCTATACAGGCAGTGCACAGGGCAGACGTTTCCCCAGGCCACCCAAGAATGGGGGCTTGCTCCTTCTCAGCCCCCACTGCCCACTCTGTCCCTGGGTAATCCCAGCAGACACGTGTGGAGCTGCATTTGCTCCTCCAGCCTCCTGTGCATTTCTGCTTAAGAATAAGTCTCTGTGATTCCCAGCAGGAGCTGCGGGAGTCAGCTTGGGACGATTGGTAGAGGTTTGGGGGAAGATCACTGATATGGTGAGGGAATAAATCCCTAGGAAAAAGCAGCAGGAAGAGTCACCTCCCTTCCTGCCCTGCACTCTAGCTGGCTCAGCCTGGCCTGGCCCTAAACCACAGAACACCTGTGAAAGGCCAGGCCTCTCCCTCTGGCCCCACACCCTTGTGCCCTGCAGTCCCCACCTCAACCCTACTGTCCAGTCAACCTGGAGAGTTTTTGCCTCTGTGCATGGGCACGAGTTATTCCTTCACCCCCTGGGCCCTTCCTGCTTTTCTTCCTGAATAACTTCTGTCGACCAGGATCTGCTTCTTCCTGCACCTTCCAGGTGGAGGTGACCACTCTGTGCATCACCCAGGTTGCAGATACCCCTGCCCTCACTCTGCACCCACTCACACCTGGTGCTTACCTCTTTTCTGATGAATTCTCTCCCAAAGGGGTACCAGTCCTTTACAGAATCAGCCTTCTGTCAGCAGGACCTGGGTATATAGTTGTGCAATCTAAGCACTGAGCAACGGAACCTGTTAAGGGGCCCAGTGGAGTCTGAATTCCATTTGCCAAGCTGCACTACCAAGAGCTCTGGGCACTCTTCTCTAATTCTCACCTGTGGAAGCAGCAGCGGCCTTCACCTGCAGATCTCAGGGCAAGACACTTTGGCATCTTGATCAGCCATCTGGATAAGCTCATCGCTCATCCTGGGTGCAGCAACTTGCTAAGGAGTCTGTCAGGGGCTGCACAGGCTGCTCTTGCAGGCAGGGATTAGGGAGCAGAGGCTTAGCTCTGCACCAGGAGCCTGAGCACCATACCCAGCCTGGGTGACAGGCCCGCTGATAAAGAGATGGTTTTACCAACTGAATCTAGGGCCCTGAAACCACGTCATTTTGGTTTCCATGCTCAGCTCAAGTGTTTGCCCAGCTTCTCCACTGCAGCCCATGCCCTCTCCTAAGGAGCTCTGATGTCCAGATGCAGTCCCTGCCACTCCACAGGGAGACCCAACCAGGATCCGCTTCTGCCTGCCCTCCATCCCTGTCACAGATCAGCCAAATGGCCCCTTCTCCTTGTTCTCTCATACCCAGGGCTTGAGCTCACCAGGCTTGGCAGGGGGAGGGTTGGTTCTCCTGCTAAAAGATATTTTAGGTAAACATCTGGGCCACAAAGCAGGTGCTTGCACTCCTTGGATCTTCTTGGTGGTTTTTCCTCCTTCCCCAGCCTGGTCGGCCCAGCAGTGCCCCCTCAGGGATCCCATTTGTACTTTCTGCAGCCTGTGCTCTGCATATCCCTCATGCGCTGCTTCACTCAGACCCTCAAGAAGCTCCTGGGCTGCTGCTCCAGCTCAGGTGTCCCCCACAGCACACATCCCAATTGTCCATTCACATGACCCACAGCCACCTCTGTTTAGACTTCACAGATTGGCCTGTGGAAGCCACCTCTCAGCTCCTGTTTTCTGAGGCACCCAGGAGTCCGTGGAGTGCAGCAAAGAGAACAGAGGTCAGGCTCAAAATGTCAGTGATGCCCTCCCCACCCATTTCCCTGAGGTTTAGGGCAGTGTGTTTTTTTTCTCTGACACTTTCTTTGTTTCTTCTTCTTTACAATGGGAACAGTAATATTACCACCAATGTGGGTTAAAAGAAATAATACCTGAAAAGTGGCTGATACACAATTAGAATGGCCAGCTTGTCCCGGGTTGACCTACACTGTGAGTTCCTCTTCCAGATGACCCATCTTTCTGCTGGATGATAAAGACCATGAGGGTTGTGGGAGTCCTGGAGAGTCCAGTGAAGGAGGATGCAACCCAGAAGACCACCATGGGGTCCTCTTGGGGAAAGAGGAAAGAGGCCTAAGTCAGAGGAGAACAGGTAGGTTTCTAACCCAACTGTAAAGGCAAAGTCCACTATTGGGGTGGACAAAACAGTTTGGTGGGTGTCCCGTGTGCTGGGCGGCAGCGCCCCCTGCCGGCCGCCGCTGCTTCAGGCTGTGGACCCCAGGAGGACGGTGCACCAGGCTGCCCAGGCCTCACCCGCACATAGACCCACGCTCCACCCTGCCACAGTGGAGCCAGTCGGTGTCCACGTGGCAGCTAACAGGATGCTCAAGGCCGCGGGCTCTGCATCCTTATAGTGGAAAGGACGAGTGGCTGTCCCCTCTGGCCCCTCAGGAGCAGGGCCTCATCACTACCTTCAAGAACAATCAGTAGGGACCTGGCCAGAGGTGAGGCTAGCATGAAGCCCCCGCCTTGCAGTGACAAGGCCCATTTACCTGTTTCCTCTTCAGAGTCCCCTAAATGACCCAAGAACACATCACATGAAACTTCATTCTAAGAACCACCCTTTCCCAGAATCTTTTTTTTTTTTTCTTTCAGCTAATGCTAACAGCTGATTTTCTCTCAGGGTTTTCTCCAGAAAGCAATATTTTTGCAGTTCATGAGCATGCTGGGACGTGCCTGTGAGTGTGTACCACAAAAGCCATGTGAAGCCCGTCAGCAACCTCCCCAGGAGGCCAGCTGCCCACTGCCCACACGCCAGCCTCACACCGCAACTACCCAGTGGCTCTCAAGGGCTGATGCTCCATACCATGCACAGCACTGTTGGACAGGTCGGGAAGCAAGACTGGAAGGAGGGAAGTGGCCACCGGAGCTCCCGGCCAGCCTCCGTCTAGCCTGTGCGCCTCCACTCCAGCCTCGACTGGGGAAAGAACTCATGCATGGGAATGCCTTGATATTGAAGAAAAAACCGAACACAGGCCTCAGTGTTGATCAGTAAAGGCCTCACGACACAAATAACTCACATGCTGACCTCAAAAAAAAAACAAAAACTACTTTTACACACAGATACACACATATATGCAGATTATAAAACAATCTGTGCTTATTATTAATCAGGCTCCCAAAAAAAACTTGTGGTGGGGTAATTTGGGGAAAGTTTATAAAGTTGAAAGAAATTAACAAGGGAGGGTGAAGCACCAGGAGCCTGTGATCATCTCCAGGGCTGAAGGAGTAAAGGAAAGAGGTGGTCATGGGGATCCAGAGAGGGCGACTGTGTATGGGGAATCACCTGACAGGAGCACTGACCAGCAGAGGGTCACAACCAGTAGCTGATGCTGAACAGAGGAGGACTGAATATCCCAGCCACACTTCTCAACCGTGCAGGGCTGTACCCATTGGGGGTCAGCTGCAGGGCAGAGCAGGGCAGGATGGGCCAGGGCAGAGTCCCACACAGGCAAACACACACAAGAATGTCCAAAAAGAGACACCCCAGGGCTGGGGTTGTGGCTCAGTGGTAGAGTGCTTGCCTAGCATGTGCGAGGCAGCGGGTTCAATTCTCAGCACTGCACATAAATAAATGAATAAAATAAAAGGTCTGTCAACTGAAAAAGAGAGAGACCCCAGAGTGCTGAACTGTTAGGCATGTTCATTTAGAGGGGCTGGGGTAGATGTCCAGGAGCAGAGGAAATGGTCTCTGGCCTTTTACTTTCTATGCCTTTGTATTTGAAAGCATAACAACTAGCAGATATGGAATTTATCATCACCAACAGTAAAGGATTCTGTTTGGGGTCCAGAACATAGGATGCAGTGAACACTGTGCAAGGAGCCCGTGCAGGGGCCAGCAGTCCCGGTGCTGTTCTGTCCCTCAGGAAGTCCCACCTGGCTTCCACTCCAACACACCGTCATCTCCCCTGCCCAGAGCTCCATGTCCCCCCTGAGTTGAAGAACCAGCTCACATTGGGCTATTGTGTACTGTCCCACTTAAGGGCCACCTGTGTATCCCCAGCTAGCCAGGGGCCACCTCACGTCCTTACCAACAGCCGGGCACTGGACCTGGAGGAGGTTCCCAGGAACACGTGGTCATGACAGACTGATCAAATGCATGGAATCCACGTCTCACCAGTGGGGTGACCTGCGATGTAAGTCATTTCACTTCGGCGTCCTCATCTCTCAGGTACAGAGATGGATAGAGCCCTGGCTCACCTCCCTGTGACCATGAATTAAAAACACTCTGAAAGGGGCAAAAACAAATGCAGAAAAAAGTGTCGTGAGTAACACTCTTGGGTTCATGCACCTCCGCAGTTTTTCTTTTTCTTATTTTTTAAAAAAAGTGTTTAAGAAGAGCGATCACTTCTCTTCATTTCCTGCCCTCTCCCCTCCACGGGGGCATGAGACATTTTGTTCAGGGTCGCAGATTCTGTTTCCGTCTGGGGGGAGGTAGGCCTCTCGAGGGAATGGCCCCCTTTAGGAATTTATACCGGCTGGGAAATATAATCCAGTGTTTTCCAGCCATCATTTAGCAAGGGGTTGTCATCAGAGTGGTTTGCTCCCACCCCAAGCTGCCTCCACCTCGCCCCCTCCCTGCCCCGAAGGACCGACTTGGTGACTCTCTTCATAGTTATGAACAAGCAAATCTGCGAAAACTTAGGAGGCCTCGGCTGAACCGAAAACATTTTTCAAAGAAACACTTTCCAGCCCAAGAAAGGTAATATCCTGGAGGGCTGCCTGCCTTCCTGCAATTAACTAGAATACCACCCAGCGGCGCTTTTGTTGGCTACCATTTCCCGTGGAAATACCTCAAATGCTTTTCCTCCTGGTGGTTCAGCAACTAGAGACATGGAAACAGACAGCAGCTCTAAAATGGGACCTTTGTCTCTTTCCTGTTCAAGCCGCAGAAGGGCAGCTGGGACCAGAGAGCCCTTCCTCTGCCACCCACCGCAGTCCAGGCTGGCCACAAGGGACGAGGGGCCTGCTCCCGGGTGGGCTAAGGAGCCAGGGGCCCTGAGGCTGGGAGGGATGCCCTCTGGAGGAGGGGCCTGGGGTGGTGACTTGACCAAGTGTGCATTCAAGCCCAGCCCACTAGAGAGACTCCAGCTCCCTGAACTTGACCAAGGGCCAGCGCCTTCCCCAACCCCCAAGCCTCCACTTCCTTATCTGGTACATGGGGAAGGAAAGTCTTGCAGGGTCATTGTGAAGAGTAAGTGAGGTGACTTGTGCATGCAGTAGGTGCTGGTGACAGGGCACTTTCCATCTTATTCTTCAGGCTGGAGCATTATCTTGTGATGTCCCCAGGTTTCCTTTTCAAATAGCTGCTCCCGGAGGGATGGTCTGTGAGGACGTGCTGGAGCTATAGGGTACAGGACAGGAAAGGACTGAAGGAAAGGAATGGCCAGGAACACCAAGCTGCAAAGCTGCTGATCTGTCACATCAGGGTTGATGGCAGAGAGGTCCCCAACAGTAATTTTTTGGGACTGCCAAGCCACCTTGGGCAACTAGAAAATATCTCCTCTGATGCAAGGACTACAAGAGCCACCTCTGTCCCAACCAGGTTGTCTGTACATGTCATCAAGACAAGAATACTCATAGCTTCACCACCAACAAGGTCCAGAAAGGGACATGACAGCAGAACACGTCCTCCAGCTTCAGGCCTAACGCATATGTACCTCCAGGACATAACATAGACCTGCTGCCCTGCCCCCACCAGCCATCACGCACACAGCTCCGCAACCACCAGGGTGATGGACCTGTCACTTCCCTTGTCCACCTAGAGCAGCCCACACAGCCCCAGAAGGACCTCCAGCCCAGGTGAGCTGTCCAACTGCAATGTCTGCATCCAGAATTCTACCACTTGCTGGTTCTTCTTTAAGTAGTAAATGTACAATTTTGAAAACAAACCATGGAAGAGATATGAGGAAAAATAAAGAAAGCTGGGCATGGTGGCGCACACCTGTAATCCCAGAGGCTTGGGAGGCTGAGGCAGGAGGATCGCGAGTTCAAAGCCAGTCGCAGCAAAAGCGAGGCCCTAAGCAACTAAATAAAATCTAAAAAAAGGGTTGAGGATGTGGCTCAGTAGTGGAGTACCCCTGAGTTCAATCCCTGATAGCAAAAAAAAAGGAATAAAAATAAAAAGAAGAGGTGGGGAAAAGGGACTTTTGTTGTTGTTAATGAGGAACATGGAGATGGAGAGGTGAAACAAATATTATTTTATGACTCTAACTTTTATTTCATTTTGCTCCCTGAATATCTCATTAAGTATAATTATTTATCCTTGACTGGTTTTTTAACTAGGGCAATATATAAATTAGTTCTTTAATATCAAGTTGGATAGGTTAAAGTTAAAATATAATTTAGTTAGAAAATAACAAATCTGGGGCCTGGGGTTGTGGCGCAGTGGTAGCGTGCTCGCCTAGCACGCGGGAGGCACTGGGTTCAATCCTCAGCACCACATAAAAATAAAATAAAGATATTGTGTCCACCTACAACTAAAAAATAAATATTTTTTTTTTCTTTTTTTTTTTGGCACCAGGGACTGAACTCAGGGGCACTTGTCCACTGAGCCACATCCCCAGCCCTATTTTGTGTTTTTTTATGTAGAGACAGGGTCTCACTGAGTTGCTTAGTGCCTCGCCATTGCTGAGGCTGGCTTTGAACTCGCGATCCTCCTGTCTCAGCCTCCCTAAGTGCTGGGATTACAAGCGTGAGCCACCGCGCCCGGCTCAAAAATAAATATTTTTTAAAAAGAAAATAACAAATCTGGTAATTGAATTTCATTTTAATCTTTGTGTGAAAAACAAATCGATAGGACACTCATTCTTTGTAAATCTAGCATTTCAACTTTGGCCATTTTTGAAAAGCAGCTAAAATCATTAAAAAAAAAAGTGTTTGCTATTACAGAACAAAACTTTGGAAGTTCATGTCCTTTGGACATCCTTAAAGAAGGAAGAATTCTGATCCCCAAAGCAAAATGAAGATAGCTGAAGACTGGGGAAAGAGGAGCGATGACACTTGCCTATGTCACAACGCCCTGGATCTGCAGAACAGGAAAGCGGGGGAGGAGCAGGGGTAGGGCCCCGACGCTGGAGTGAGGAGTTGGGAAAGTAAAATTCACCCACTTTGCTAAAGAATGTCGCCAGTGCCAAATAGTACCTTACTAGGTGTGTTGTTTATGCTGATTCTTTAATATCATGCAATAGAATAAAAAATGTTTGGCCAACCCTAGTTTTCTGATAACTTTTCTTAAGTCCAAGAGAAAAAAGCATAAAGAATAAAAATAATTGCACATATTCATACCACTCTGAGTTTAAAATCATTCATTTTTTTATTGGAACATTACTATGAGGCATGAATTGATAAAATCATGCTTATTCGGCTTTATTATAGGTTCCATGACAAGCAGTCTGTTTGGATAGTGCCCTGCTGTAGTGGTTAGCAAAAAAAAAAAAATTGAACTTCTTATGTACTAGTTGGTGAATAGCTCTCACCACCTGGCCCTTCCCCAAAACTTTTGCACTTGACTACAATCTAGCAACATCTGGCAGGGAGGGCAAGGACAGTTAGGTTACTGCCCCAGAGGGCCTGGGGTGCCCTCTCTGAGGATTCCCTATATTCATCAGCCTTCTATCACTCCTGAGGGTCAGATCCCATCCCTATGTTCCCCCTGGGCCCAGCAGCCTGGACTCCTCAGTGTATGGACATCCTGGCATGGAAGCGACCATCCCCAACTGCCGCTCCCCCTGGTGATGCCCTCACATGACCACTTGTGGAACTGCAGCCTCTGGGGTAGGAAAGGCAAGAGCAGGTGGGCTAGCAGCAGTGGTCCAGGGCCTGTGGTGCCCCTGACAGCAGGGGCACTCATGAGAAAGAAGTGGCCTGTGAGGTGGCACACACCTATAATCCCAGCGGCTTGGGAGGCTGAGGCAGGAGGATCGCAAGTTCAAAGCCAGCCTCAACAAAAGCGAGATGCTAAGCAACTCAGTGGGACCTCGTCTCTAAATAAAAAATACAAAATAGGGCTGGGATGTGGCTCAGTGATTGAGTGCCCCTGAGTTCAATCCCCAGTACCCACCTCCCCACAAAAAAAGAAAGAAAAGAAAGAAGGAGGGATGCCAGGTGTCCATAGGAATAGACTAGCACTAGATAGAAGTCACCTGGGGTGTAGGTCCCTTTTTCCACAATCTTGGTGCTAGAGGTCAGGATTCAGGCAATTTGAGGCCTGCAGCGAGCAGCTCCTTGCATCCACCCAAAAACTTAGACTGGTTCTAATTAAATAGACACTTCAAGGAATGATTTCATTAATCACAGCGATATGGGATATACGGAGACTTCAGAATTCTTAATAAGGCCTAGAAAATGTTTACTTTAATTGCAGTTAGTAAAACAGAAACTGGAAGCCAATGCATGCCATTTACAATATCACTGATGTGCAGACAGATTTTCCACTTACTGAGGCCACAAGCTACCTGGTCACATAGCTGGGAGAGTTTGCCACCCTTCCGTCCATCACAGCATGGCCCGAACCAAACCGCAGCATCGTTTTCACTAAAGGTCATGCAGACAACTCCCGAAAATTAACAAATAACTTGGAGATTATAAGATTTATTTGATGAACCATTTGTGCTATGATTTAGAGAATAAAAGAATATATTTTAAAATCTTTGATGTATTTATTGAATTGTGTGATTTACATTATAATTCTAGTTAAATATTTGAGTACCAAGACCTATCCCTCCCAATAAAGTGTTACCTATTGGCAAGATTTTCGTAAATGCTATCTTACTAAAAATATTACTGCTCTTCTTCTCTCAGTGATCCTTTTTTTGAGGGAGTGGTGGTGCCAGGGATTGAACCCAGGGGTGCTCAACCACTGAGCCACATCCCTAGCCCTATTTTGTATTTTATTTAGAGACAGGGTCTCACTGAGTTGCTTAGCGCCTCACTTTTGATGAGACTGGCTTTGAACTCGTGATCCTCCTGCTTCAGCCTCCTGAGCCACTGGAATTAAAGGCGTGCACCACCACACCCAACTCAGTGATCCCTTTTAATTGCTGCACAGCACCTTCGCTTGTGACTCCTCCACGTTCTAGTTGTCCTTTTCCTCCTTATGGACACTCAGGTTGTTTCCAACCATGTGCTCCTGGGTACAAGTTGAAGAGTTCCTCTGGGGCATAAATGCTGAAATTTGTTTTCGGGCCATAAGATACAAGCACCTTCCATTTTACTAGACTTCTGGGTTACTTTCTCCCACCATCGGAGTATGAGACCACGGTTTATCTTTTTATCTTCATCCATACGCCATATTGTCAGGCTATTTTTGTCAGTCTGATGAATGGAAACGGTGTCTCAATGTTTTAGTTTTGACTCCCCTGACCACAGAGATCTCCTCCTCTGCAAATTGTCTTTTACCTTTTTTCGACAAGGCCATTTGTCCTTTCATTTTTATGTGGTATCTTTTGCCAGCATTTTGCCTTTAAATGTGTTACACACCCGCATGTCCATTGTGAACACATTTTATTAAGCATGTGTGTATTTTGAAGACTATATCCAAGTCGTGTTTTGATTCCTCCTCCTTGGTGGCCCTCCCCCTCCTGTTAGAGTCGCTAGACCTCCCTCTACCCCACCCCTTACCCAGGATAAGGCTGTCCTAGTCTCTGAGAAGGGAAGAACTCTCTTCCCAAGAATCACCCTTTGACCCTTCTTCAAGGATGGGATATCCCAATTTGCCTGAGATAGCCCAATTTTCCCAGATTTCCCAACACCACCACCACCACCACCCTCCTTAACATATATGATACTCAGACTGAATCATATTTTGACACATCCCACTTTTTACATATTAAAAAATTATTAAGCCAAATTTGTGGTTGATGAATAGTAATATCCCAACTCACCATCTGCAGTTTCACTGTTCATATTTTGAAGACAAATAAAAATCCCAAGTGGGGGCTGAGGTTGTGGCTCAGTGGTAGAGCACTTGTCTAGCACGTGTGAAGCACTGGGTTCGATTCTCCCATATAAACAAATAAAGTCCATCAACGACTAAAAAAATTTTTAAAAAAAACCCAAGTGGTCAAATACAATGATGAAATTAAAGTAGCTCAATCTCTGCTTCTTTCTCTTTCACGTCACTGTGCTGTCTTTGTTTATCTCAACTTTATTGTTATAACCAGGAAGTGCTCTTTTGGAGGTTGGAGGTATGAATTGCTCACCAAGCCTGCATGACTTTGAAGAATTATGAATTTATTCCCTAAATAAATGTGCATGGCGAATATCAGGGGCCCACTGCAAAACTGAGTCTTCTCCAAACTGGCTTCCTTGTGTCCTCGTGCTGTGGGTCCAGCCATCATGTCCGCAGCATGGCCCACAGAAAAGAGGGAGGAGGAAGCCTCCCCATACATTCCTGCCTCTGTCTCCCTGGCCAGGACTTGACACATGGCTTTTTTATTGGAGCTTTGCAAAGGGGCTTTTGAAGAGTGTTGAGAATGTTTACTGAGTAGAAGTCATTTTGAAAAACTCCAAAGGAGACCTCAAGGCTGGGCCTGGTATAGCAAGTTCGGGGCTTGTAACTTTGGAATCCTTTCCTAAAAGAACTGGGGAATGTAGTCCGTGCAGCAGAGCACACCTATAATTCCAGCAATTGGAAGACTGAGGCAGCAGGATGACGAGTTCAAGGCCAGCCTGGGCAACTTAGTGAGACCCTGCTTCAAAATAAGAAATAAAAAGGGCTGAGAATGTCACTTCATGGTAAAGTGCCCTGGGCTCAATCCCGAATATCACACAAACACACACACAGAGTGGGTAATTTATTTGTAAAGCGTGTATATTTGTTGGGATTGTCAGCTGTAACAGACAACTGCAAAGGAACAGTTGTTTGGTTCTGGTTTTCGTTTCTGCCTGCATTAAGTGATAGGAACACCTGCCCTTGGCTGGGGCTGCTGTGTACCAGGCACAACCCTAGATAGCTGACATTTAATCTTCCCGAGACATATCCAGGAGGGCCCCACTTTTCAGGGAAAGAGACTAAAGCTCAGAGAAGGGAGACAACTTGTCTAAGGTCACACAGCTCCTTTGCTCCATAGCCTGCACAAATCCAGAGCTCTTTCCACTCCACGACTGCTCCTCTGGGGATGACAAGTGCCACCCTCACTTCTCTCAGAAACATGCTTTCCCAGACAGGCCTTCAGAACACTTGTGCTAAACTAAAATGAAAACGTGCTGTACACCCATCCCCCACACTGCTCTTCCCCTGGCTTCTTAAAGACCACAGAGCAACATATTTTGGTTGCACTTCTGGCTCACCAAGTATAGCCAATCAGCTAATCAGCACTCGCTCAGGTACAAAATCTCAACAAGGACACCGGTCATGACCCCAAAAGCTGACAGCCATTTCCAGGCAACCCAGGCCTCCCTGGCTAGACCCTCTTCCTCCCTAAGTACCAAGTTTTGGTCAAAGTGAGGAGACTTGAGGCTTTGAGCCTCTGTGACCTCTCTAGAGTCTCTCTCTATGGGCTTCACCCCAGGACCACGGGGGCAGGGAGGAGAGGGACAAGGAGAGAAGCGCAGGAGTGTTTCCAGGCCACACAATCTCACTCAGGACAACTCTTTACAAGAACAGTGACAGCAGCATTTCTCACAAGGAAGTCAAGGTCAGAGGCATCAAGTAATCTGTCCCAAGCCATACAACCAAAAGACAAGTCAGGACTCAAACAGGGACTTCTGACTGGTTTTGCTCCCAAGAAGCCCTCTCTCAATTTCTCCCATCTTCTGGGTCCCATTTGTCTGGAGCTTCCAAAGTAACTAGTAACATCCAGGGTTAAGTAAATATCCATGGGTGTTGGTGCCAGGAATGCAGAACGACCTGAAGATCTGGTGTGGGGGACAGAGAGGCTCTGAGATGAGAGGGAAAGGGGGAGAGGAGACAGCGAGTGAGTGGACGATGTCTTCTCTTGGGGCAGACGCGTAGAAGACGTGGTTTCAGACACTTATGATCTAGCCAAGGAGTCAATACACAATACAGGAAGAAACCACAATTGAAGGTGGAAATACAAGGGACTGGTGAGCACCTTGGCCAGATCTGCAACAGAGCAGCACCAGGGGTGGGAGGATTTGGACAGTGGAAAGAGCCAAGAGAGTCTGGTGAGGGGACATGGAGAAGACCAGCTGGAGCACGGTGACTTGAGGGCCACCCTAGCCGTGAGGATGAGGGCAGAGGGCTGAGATATCACCTGGCGTGGGTGTTGCTAGGACTGAGATATCACCTGGCGTGGGTGTTGCTAGGAGTTAAACCCTTCAATGAAGATTTAGGCTGTTCTAGTTTTTGCTACCACCATGTACACCAGACTTCCCTGGCGTTGCTGGTGCATCTGTCCATCAATCCCTAGAGGTCGATTTGCTCTTCAGTGCATTCCCAGGGGGGTTCTAGACACATTCTATGTTGCAGGTTGCATGGGGATTTTTGCCTTGCTCTCTCCTGTCCTCACTGTACTAAGGCGCCCAGAGCTGCACTCCTGCTTCTTTGCAGCTCAGTGAGGTGCTAACTTGTGCCCAGATCATGGACTTGAAGAAACAGAGAGAAATCAGGACGTATGAGTTTACTCTAGTCTGGGCAAGGGTGGATTCCACATCAGCTCTCGGACCTGAGAACAATCTCTCCCCTGCCCGCTCTCATCCTCTCACTCTCTCGCCCTTTCTACATGCTTTGGGAATGTGTCCAGTTTTTGCATTTCATTATCATTCTCAGGACTTGTTTGGAATAGTGTAGGGAGGACACTGAGCTCTGGCAGGAACCTCCCTCTCCACAGGTACTGAGAGTACAGCAGATGCAAGGTCAAGCACTGAGCGGTTAATAGATCCCGGGTGAACCCTGTTACCATCATAAATTTTTCTTAAATTGTTGATCCTTGCCAGGGACGGTGGTACACCTATAATCCCAGTGGCTCAGAAGGCTGAGGCAGGAGGATCATGACTTCAAAGCCAGCCTCAGCAACTTGTCAAGGCCCTGAGCAACTCAGAGAGATCCTGTCTCAAAACAAAGAGGGGAAGGGCTAGGATTGTGGCTCAGTGGTAAAGCGCTTGCCTCGCTTATGGGAGGCACTGGGTTCGATCCTCAGCACCACATATAAATAAATGAATAAATAAAGTTGTTCAGGGCTGGAATTGTAGCTCAGCAGTAGAGCGCTTGCCTCGCATGCGTGAGGCCCTGGGTTCGATCCTCAGCACCACATACCAAGCAATAAAATAAAGACATTATATCCATCAACAACTAAAAAAAAAAAAAATTAAAAAAAAATAAAGTTGTTCAATCAACTAAAAAAAATTTTTCTTTAAAAAGGCTGGGGATGTGGCTCAGTGGTTAAGCACCAGTGGGTTCAATCCCTGGTACCCACACCCCAGCAAAAAAAAAAGAAAAAAAATTATTGATCTTGACTTAGGCTTTCCTCATTTATCTCATCCCTTGGAAATTTTCCTGTGTTCACGTAGTAGCTATGAGATGTGATCTCAACTGAGTTTGAAGTATACTGAAATACACTTTCAAAAAACAATGCAGAAAAAGAATTCACACAAGGATACTGTTTTAATTATACAGACAACAAATGAACAGTAATGACCAGTGGATGGAAAGATAAAGAAGCTTCCCCTTATTGACAAAAAAACTGCAAGGACCAGGGGCTTTGAATTTCAGGCAGGAAAAATAGACACATTTTATATGTACAAACCCTTCTTTACATTAAATGTGGAGCTACATAAGCATGCAAATACCTTTGTGTTTATAATAGCATTTTGCAGAGCTGCCAAACTAAGATTTTGTTACATAAAATAGCCTGTCTCAGAGTTAGTTCCAAACCAGTTAAAATATCAAAAGCACTACTAGAGCCAGGTGTGGTGGCGCATGCCTGTAATCCCAGCACTTTGGGAGGCTGAGACAGGAGGATTGAGAGTTCAAAGCCAGCCTCAGCAAGGGCGAGGCGCTAAGCAACTCACTGAGACCCTATCTCTATATAAACCACAAAATAGGGCTGAAGATGTGGCTCAGTGGTCGACTATCCCCGAGTTCAATCCCCAGTACCAGAAAAAAAAAAGGAAAAAAAACCCCAAAAAACCAGTACTGGCCTCACAGAAGCTCATATTTTAATATGGCTAAAAGGGAAACTTAACCTCTGCCATGTTCACCTGGAATTTCTCCAGGAGATGGTAGCATAAACATTGTCAAAAGCGTATGAAAGGCTGGGATTGTGGCTCAGTGGTAGAGCGCTTGCCTCGCAAGCGTGAGACACTGGGTTTGATCCTCAGCACCACATAAAAATAAATTAAGATATTGTGTCCATCTACAACTAAAAAAAAAAAAATTTTTTTACAAGTGTATGAAGACAGGAGAGTATTTTTTGCTGTCGTTTTTCTTGTTGTTTTATTTAAATGAAGGTTCGTGAAAGTCTTCATCTTCTGAGCCTCATATGCAACTCTGAGTTTGTAGGTTTGTCCACTGCTAGTGGGTGACAGTCTCTGTAACCAAGAGATTACAGACTGTCCGGTGTGATACAAACAGCCACTGAAGCTGGCTTTGGGCTCAGGAGATGCCCACAGCTCCGTCACTTCCACAGAAGCAGCGGGCATAGATGCTGCTGTTTATCAACTGTTTACAAAGCCTGGCAGAGCAGGACCCACTTGCCCACTCATGTCTAGAGAAGACAGCCCAGACTTTGAGGGCCCCTCTGGGCATGTACATTGCAATTATATACTAGAAACAGATTGCCACAATTTAGTAGCCAATATGACACACGGACATTTATGAATTTCCAAAACAGAACTGTCCAACACAACTTTCTGCAGTGGTGGATGGGTGGCTGGGGTGACTGAGGAACAGCATACTGAACTGTAACCTCAATTTGATTTTCACTTTAATCACTGCATGTAGCTAGTGGTGACTGTGCTGGACAGCACAGTTCTGGAAGAACCAGGATCTTTCTGAACTTCTCTTTCCTTGGGTTTCTCTGCCTCTTTTTCAAAGCACAAAAATGGGAACTGTGGACACAGCGAGGGCCCTTGTTCTCCCTCCACCCCCAAGCTCCCCCCGCCTTTTCTAGAGTCCTCCTTCCACCCAACTCCTGTAGAGTTTTCTAGGGCCAAATATTATTTCTAATAACAGCTTTCTCATTTCAGTTATAATCACAAAACCCTCTGGGGAAAAAGTCTTAGTACAACAAATGGCCTATCCAAAGGTTTCAGAAAATTGCTTTTTAAAAACTCTTTGGAGTGGACTATGCAGGGAAATTCAATAAGTATCAGGTTGGTTTGAGTAAGTTAGCACGTATGCCCCATGAGCTTCAGGGCATGTGAGGAGAAGGGTTTTTTTCACTGGTTCCAAATAATGGACAAATTGTTAATATAATGAGTGATCGAAGGAGGTGGGGGTGCAGCCTCTGGAGCAGGAAGGCCTCTGCAGGGAGGAGACTATTAATCAAGACTTCTTGAGAGCACGGGGCAGCCAGCAGAAAACCAAGCTGCTTCTTCATGCACAAGGCAGCTCCTCAGTGAGGCCCAGCAATATTTCCCAAACTTAAAATCTGCACGTACACCATCCTGGGAGTCACATTAAATTTCAGCTTCCCAGTCAGCAGGACCTGATGGCTCTGGACCTCCAGGCCCTAAAACTCATGGGCAGAGTCCACTCAGAATAGCCACTGCCCTGACTCCCAGACCTGCCTCCATCTGCAGAAGGCTTGATTCTCTTGAAATGAGCATCTTGGAGTCTGTCTTCTTCGAGACATTCCACCCTGCTTTGTAAACTTGCTCACTTCAAACAGCAAACCTCCCCAAGTTGCCAGAACTCATCCAAACGTATAGGCCTGAAGCCCTGAGACCAGCTTTGAAATATAAAATCTTCTTCCTGTTATTTCCTGCAGTCCAAAAATTTGGATGCCATCCTCAAGCTACCTGTTCTTAACTCCCCACAAGTTGGTTGCCTTCGTCTTAACACCACTCGAATCTGTCAGCAACTCTTTCCCAAGGCAGCAGCTGCCCTGGTTCAGGTCTTCCTTGCTCCTGCCCACTGCTAACCTGGCCTCCAGCAGTCCCCTGCCCCGTGCCAACCTCCTCCTTCTTACATCTCTGCTGGAAACTCTTCTTCCTGTCCCTTCAGTAATGTTTTCCACTATTTTTTTTCAGTCTCTGATCTTGGCATTAGCTGAATGGTTCAGTTCCAAGTAACAGAAACCAATATTAGTCAGCTTAATGATGGGCAGGGGTCTCCCAAACCAAGGGTGTGGGGTCACAGAGGCCAGCAGAATTCTTTCCAGGTCTCAGGAGAGGTGGGAATGGGGAGACATTAGGTAATGGTTGGTGGGAAAGGATGGCTATTGCTAATTGCTCTTTCATGAATTCAGTTTCAGAGAGATCAGTACAAGATATACTCCCAAGATCTAGGAAGAACCTCCATGACAACTCATGATTCCTTCAAAACTTTAGTTTGTGACAATTTTCAGGGAGACAAGTCCCTTAGGATTATTAGGTAGAGTAATGTAAAAATGAATAAGAACTCTGCGCTTGGTCTGGCTTGAGAGTTCAGGTCCATGGCAGTGGGATATGGTGAAAAAACAGCCTGGACTCAACTCAGCCTGAATACAGACTTCATTATTTGGGCAAATCCCGACCCTAGTGAATTCAGTCACCTCATCTGCAAACAAGATTTGGCTGCACTAATTTCCTCATGACTGTTCTTAGCACACCTCTCTAGAAAAAAAGAGCAACAAAATCCAAAAAATAGAATCTAACTGGTCACTTCTGTTGCTTAGGCAAATTGAAAAGCCACAGAATCAGAGAATAAGAAAGGATGAAAAGGACAGTGACTCGTCACACAGAAGACTCAGCCACACCACCCCATCCTAGGTACCGTAGGTAAGGCTGGAGGGATGAGGAGGGTGGGCACACTTCTGATCAGGAACAAGGCCACATTCTCTGGGCAGATGTTACTTTCATCCAGCAAATTTCACCTAAGTCAGCATTTCTCAAAGCTTTTGGCTTCAGGATCTCTACACTTTTAAAACTTAGGGGCTCAAAAAATTTTTTTTATTTATGTGGGTCTTATCTATTGACATGTACTGTAGTAGAAATTAAAACAGAGAAAGTTTGGGCTGGGATTATGGCGCAGTGGTAGCGTGCTCGCCTAGCACGCATAAGGCACTGGGTTCGATCCTCAGCACCACATAAAAATAAAATAAAGATATTCTGTCACCTACAACTAAAAAATAAACATTTTAAAAAAAATTAAAAAAAATAAAAAAACAGAGAAAGTTTAAAAATACTTAGCTATAAATTCATTTCAAATAACAACAGTGAACACTTACTAGAACAAGGTTAGGCAGTCTCCTCTATAAAACAGCATTTCAGACTTTGCAGGCCACATGCTGTCACAACTACATGGTTCTGCTGTAGAAGGGTGAAGGCAGCCACAGATGGTACTTACCGGACCAATGTGCCCTCACCAGAGTTTACTTGAAAACAAGCTTCAAAAGGATTAAGCTGATCTGCAAGCAAATTAACTACGAACAAAACCCAATGTAATTTAAAGGAACAAAAGGACCAGCAATGTAATATTTACCATGTATACTGCCCTTGCTAAGTACTAGACTGCAAAGAACTGGAAAATGACCAAGAGCCAAGAGAAATATCAGTCAACAGAAACAGACCAGGAGGGGCTGGAGTTGTGGCTCAGTGGTAGAGCGCTTGCCTCGCATGTGTGAGGCACTGGGTTCGATTCACAGCACCACATATAAATACATGAAATAACGGTCCATCTACAACTAGTAAAACATTTTTAAAATAAGAAAGAAAGAAACAGACCAGGAAATGACAGATGATAGAACTAGCAGTGAAAGTTGTTAAAACAACTATTATAAATATGCTGCATATGCTCAAAGATGTGTTGGGGTCTAACACTAGTCAGTGCCTGGAAGGCTTATTGTTCCTGAAGCAGACTAAGGACTCCCAAGAATGTGCCAGGAAGGACAAGAGGAGGGAAACTGGCTGTTCTTATCTCTGATTTTTGGGTGAGATCAAAGAGAACAACCTTGGTTGTGAAGGAAAGGCATGTACTCCTAAGACATCTGAATAAACCCATCTGTGCAGTGGGCATGCTATCTATCCCGCTTATAATCCCCCTGCCGTGGGCACAGTGAGCACTCCACATTATCCTAGTCTGCCACCACCAAGAAGCACATAATGAAATGTCCAAACCCTCTCAGCTGAGTCCTCTAAGTTTTCCTTGGGATTGGTGAACAGTACGCTGGGGCTTTTGCAGCTCTGAGGTTGAAGATGTAAAGGAAAATGTGAACATGCCTATGATGACCCAGCTACATGACACCTACAAAAACCCACTTTAACATAGCAAGGTGAAAAGCAAAAGAATGAGCAAGCTATATTGTACAAACAGGCTTCAGGACAGAGGATAGTGCCAGCTATAAAGGATGTTTTATAAAGGCAAAGGGGATAATTCCTCACAACATAGTAATCCTTAATGTATACAGACAATAACAAAGCTGCTGAATAGATGAAGCAAAAACTGACAGAACTGACTATGCAAATGCAGAGTTAATGATTTCAACATACCTCTCACAGTAACTTAAAGAACCACTGGAGAAAAAGCAATTAATATGGAAGACTTGGATTCTATGGCTCCATTTGACCTTATTGGTACTTATAGAACATTAGACTGAAGAATACATACAAGGAACAGTTACGAAGACAGACCACATGCTGGACCATGAAAGTTTCAATAAATTTAAAAGAAGTGAAATCATCTAAGGTATTTCTTCAAATCACAAGGAATTAGAAACCAATAACAAAAAAATCAGAACAGTGCCACGTGACAGAACACAAACCATATGTGTAATTTAAAACTTTATACTAGCCACAAAAGAAACAGGTGAATTTATTTTAATATTTTTTATTTAGTCCAATATACCCAAAATATTCAACATGTAAGTTATCTAAAAAACAATGGAGCCACTTTTCATTCGTTTTTTCCATACCATGCCTTCAAAACCCAGTATTTTACAACTAATAGCACATCTCAATTTGAACCAGCCCTGTGTCAAGTGCTTCACATCCACACGTGGCTGGTGGCTACCACCCAGGACAGCACAGTTCTACATGGTAAATAAATGTGTCATAGCTGGTGATATTAATACCCATCTATTACTAAGCTACTGTAGTTCCCCTCCCCAAGGAAAAAAATCTCACCTTGAGACAGAATAAGACTTGAAATATTTAAGGCTATCATAAACAAAACAACCTTCAGGTTGTTAACCTATCTTCAAACTCTTGGTCCTGTTTCCCCATGCACTCCTGGAATGGACACAGCTCTTCCAGTTCAGCATTGTTCTCAAATTGGTCCATCACACATCCCAAGAAGAGTTCTCCTGGGCCTCGGCTGTCAAGACTCCCCACTGCTCTCCTCTGCGTTACAGCAGACACCAAGAACACACAGGCTTTGAGCCCACTGGAGGCTTAACTCCACCCACTCATATTTCAGTTCCATGGGGTGCAGGGGAAGTGTCTTGTCATCTAATTGTGCTGCAAATGTTATTCAAGAGTAAGAAAACTCAAAATCCAGAAAACATTCTAGTCAAATTCCCAGAATTTAACTTCATAAAATATGCATATATTACTGATAAAAATAAACTTTTTGAAATGAGGTAATACTGTCTAAACTCCCCTCCCTTTCTTGGCCTTCTGACTGCAAACGTGAAATAAAGTGGACCCAAGGAAATAATGTAGAACTGCAGGAAGCATAAGGAACCAAGTGAGCCCCTCTAACAAATAATCCAAACACAAGAGCACAGGCAGAGATTTAAAAAAGAAAAAAAAAAAAAGATCCAAACTCAAAGGCTGGCCACCAGGAACACCAATCAGATGAAATAAACAGCCCTGAATAGTTAAATAGAGTGCACAGCCTGGAGATTCCCCAGAGACATACAAACTCCCAACCATGGTGTAAAGGAGCTATCAATGGAATTAAATTTTGTTCAGACAACTGCTGGAGTCTTCACTCAGAAGTTAAGAGAACTTCAGGCTTGAGAGTGATTATGCAAGATAGTGGTTATTGTGCCAGCTCAAAATTCATCCTCATCCCCTACTTTGTGATGCTAGAGTTGTAACTTTGAAAACATTTTTTGTAACCGAAGTCTGTTTTGTGCTGCTTTAACAGAATACCCAACATGGGGTACTTCATGATGAACAGAAACGTACTCCTTACAGTTGTGGAAGCCAGGAAGTACAAGGTCAAAGGCCTTCTTGCTGGTCACATACCATGGCAGAAGGTGGAGGGGCAACAGAGCACATACACGAGAGAAGGGGGTATCCTTGTTCCCATGACTCACTCCCTTGACAACAGGATTAATTCACTCCTGAGGGCAGATCCAAACCTCTTTTCAAAGTCCCACCTCTTGACAGTGTTGTAGCTGGAATTAGGTTTTCACACGTGAATTCTTGGGGGACATTCCCACCACAGCACCAGCGGACATGTCGCAAGCACTGAGGAACACAAATGGAAGGGGCTTTGCTTCTCCTGGTTCTGGTGTTTGTCCCTTTCTGTACACGACTTCCTTGCCAGCATGAGGATTCTCTGTGGGGAACACCCAGTGGCACTCACCCTCCAGAGTTTTGCAGGTGCCCTCGCAGATGGTTTTCCTCCCCAAGTGTCATCAGCACCCCAGCAAGTGACTTCTAGCAAGTTTCCCTGGCACCCTGCCTGCTATACCAGACCTTGACACCTCAGCAAACTTCTCCATCCACACCCTCATCAAAGAGATGTGAGCCTCAGGTGTGTGAGGGAAGGGGCAGGGCTCTTCCAAACCCATTCCTTCCTCAGGTTCTCCCCAAGTCTACAGGTGGCAGCTGCTTCCTACATCTGCTTTTCCTGTATTCCTTAGAAATTTCTTTGCCTCTCTTAGAAGTTAATTCTCTATTACCAGCTAATAATTCTTCATCCTGAATCATCCTTGTTCAATTCCTGTTGTGGTTTCTTTCTCCTGAATGGATCCTAAACACTAAATAATGCCATAATTATTTGCAAAGTTTAAAAGAGGATGTATATTTTTTAAATCACTAAGAAAATTAAAGACAGGAAATTACAGTCCATTTAGGAAACAAAAATCAGTGAGAAAACATAAAACATGATCACAGCAGACTAAAGCCAGTAATTACCATAAAAGTAAATGGATCAGACCCTATAAAAATGCAAAGACTCTCTAAATGGGTTGAAATATAAAATACCAAGATATGCTGCTATTTGAGAAACAGCTAAAAAAGTATATGTGAAAGTTAAAAACAAGAAAATTTAGCAAGCAAGTATAAACAAAAAGAAAAAAATATACTTACTATCAAATAAAGTAAAATTCAAGGCAGAAAACAGAACAAAAGCAACTTTAGTAAATCTTTTCTTAGGAATTGTACACAACAACACAAATATTATATACTAAACAGTATCAAAATATACAAAGCAAAGCTCTTGACAAATTTGAGAGAAATAACTGTAAAGGGAGACTTTAAAATAATACTATTATTCTATGGTGTTTATAACCCCCCCCAAATTAAAATTTCAATAATATAATTAAATTTGATGATAAATACACATTCACCTCTGTCACATGCAAACTGAATAAGCATTCACTTAAAACATCCACAGAACATGTTTTAAGGATGCTAGGTCCCAAAACTTCAATAAACTCTAAAAAGCAAAAGCAAACATGACATAAACCATGCTTTCTTTTCACAATATAAAAATCCTACAAATGGCAAAAAATTTTAAAAACAAAAAAGCCAAGCATACAGAAATTTTAAGAATTCTTAATTGCTGAATCAAAAATTTAAAACATAACAAACTATTTAGAAAACAAGGCTACAATATATCAAAATGGCTGGGATGTTAACATTTTAGAACTTAGGGAAAACTCAAAAGCCTTCAATATAGTCATCCACATACATACAAAAAATAAGCGTCACATTAAAAAAATCTAGAGAAAAAGCAAATAACAGGAGAAATTAGCGTATTTTAAAACAAAATCACAACTGGCAAATCAAAACATTAGTTTTCTGAAGGGAAAAAGCACATCTTTAACAAGACCAATGAAGTAAAAAAATGGTAGAACTAAGAGAAAGCAAATTTTTTAGAAGTAGCAAAATTAAATGAAAAGAGATTTGTATTAAAACTAAATTTTTTTTAAAAACAAAAAATGTCCTGGAAGAGTACAAATTACTAAAATTTAGCAAATAACAAAAGGAGAAATACATTTTAAGACAAAATTTTATAAAGTTGCTTAAACTTAAAAATGGGTAACACACTAATAATCATGAAACTGACAATTATCAAGAAATCATTTCCAAACAGGGCTCTGAACTCAAGTTTCACAAGCACACTTTCAATCTTTCTGGGATCAAGTAACTCCCAGCTGTAACTGCTTAATGCACAGAAAAATATATAAACCCTCCTATTTACTTTGCAGAGCTAGCAAAATCCCAATGTCATCATTTTTACACTATCCCAAAACACCTAAACACCTATCTCACCTATGTAAAAATGTAAACTTACCTAAATAATAGCAAGTCAAATTCAAAAATACCAACAGGGCAGTCGCATTTTAAGAGAAATGCATTCCTAGGGAGGATGCATGGTTAGACTGCATACTTCAGCTATCACTGTACTATAGTTTTTCTTTGATACTAGTCTTTATTATGCTGGCATTACTTTTGATTTTTCAAAGAGGACTCTTACTCATGGTGGTGGTTTCTTCTGACTCTCAATCAGCTTTAAATTGGTCCCGAAGTTACTGAGCCTTGAAAGTGCTCTTCAACACTAGTTTAACATTATCACCTTAAAGGAGTGCCCAAGAGAAAACATGATCAACATGAAGGTTACAACAGATACCAACACTGCTCAGATGGTGCTAGTAAAGAACCCTGGGCATTCCAGAATACTAACAAAGGATGATGGTGTATCTATTTACCAGAGAAAGGGACACTGCCATGTGACAAAAGCATAGGTAGCTAATAACACGAGATTGCCCATTTTGAAATTTTGCAATTCGGTGATTTTTTTTAGGCTATCAGTATGTGCATTATTTCAAATTTTGACAAAAAGTACTATTAGATTAGCTATTTTAAACCCTTATAATTCAAGTCTACATAAATACAAATAAACAATGAATTGTTTAAAAACAATTTTTAAAAACTAACCTACCTGATTCTAGGAGTACAGAGATAGTTTAATGTTGCAAAGTCCATTAATGTAAGTTATCAACATACCAAAATGAAAAAAACTATATGATCATCTTAACAGATGCCCCCAAAGTCTATCTGACGAGACTCAAAAGCCATTTCTAATTCAAAATCTTTAAAAGTTAAAAAATAGAGACACCACCTTTCTATATAAAGAACATCTAACTCCAACAGCCAACTTAAAAGAGTATGGATATTCCCATTAAAACCTGAAACAAAACAAGAATATCCAACAACATCATCATTTAACACTGTTCTAAACATATCAGCCAAGAAAACATGCAATGAAAATGAAATAAATGTATTAAAGAAATATCATTATTATCCATAGAGGATATTGAGTATTTCCTAGAAAACCCAGGAAAAATTACTAGAAAAAGTAGAAGTGACTAGATACCAGGAAAATATCAATGTATGGTCTAAGACTACAGAAGTATTACCTCTCAAATCTTTCCACTTAGCTCCATCCTCCCATCCCACCCACCCCAACTCTTCTTTGAGACCCTATTACTATCATTCAGTTTACTGAGTAGGGGTCCTAAATTAACTAGCTTCCCTACCTCCAACTGAGACATTACCCAACACGGCCAGAGCAATGTTTCTAAAACCAAATCTGATCTGTCATTCCTTTCTTTAGAATGTTCTCATAGCTTTATTACTTAAAATAAGACCAAATTTCTTCCCATGTCCTCATAAACATGGGCCTATTCAACCACACCATCTTAATGCCCCTCTTAACACTCTAGCCACAATGTCCTTCCGTTCCTTAGACACGCCAGAGGCTTGTGCTAGCTACTCACTCTGCCTAGGATGTGCATTCCTTCAATCTCACAAGGATGGTTCTTTCTAAAGTGGCAATACCACATAATCGTAAATATTCAATCTTCCGTGAGATCTCTTTGATGGTATCATCCTATTTTAATTTCATCCATAAAATCTAAAATTAATGATCTGAACTTTCCCTTGTACCTGTTTAGTATTCCCTCTCAACTAACATCACTCTGTGAGAACGAGAACTTTGTTTTAATAACTGCTCATCTTCAACACCTAAATGACTGACACATAGTTACCCAACAAATACCTGAATTTTAAATTGTCATTCTCAACAGACTTTAAGGACCACAAAACCAGAACCAAGACAATTTCAATCACTGTTCTATCTCCAAGACTCTAGCACAATACACAGCTGGCAAATAAGTGAATGAATGGATGGATGAATAAATGAGTCCCTCCTTCCTCCTTCTAGTCTCTAATTTCTAAGATTGAGGAAACTTTTTTGGTGAGTCCAACACATAACTTGGGCTATACTGAGCTTGTAAGCAAATAATACTATACTAAATAATTTTATATGAATTGTTGTAAAATTAGACCTTCCTACTGCTACCCATTCCTCAAATTCTATAGCTGTGTAATTGACCTGTTAAGCCAAATACAGAACTTTAATGAAGTTTAATGGTCCTATTGAAATCAACCTTTAAAATGGCCTTTGTCAAAAATAGAATTACAAGAAAATAACAGGTCAAGGAAAATTAAATCTTTTAAGTTATAATCTACATACTGTCTAAGTAGCTGGCAAAGAGGCCTTCCCTAAAGTGACACTGAAAAAAAATTCTGAAATATTTAAAAAGTTAATCTTGTCAGTGTTGAGAAACGATCATTCTGTGTTGAAGCCATAAAGGATTGCCTCTTGAGGACAGAAGACACTGGATTGTCATTCTGATTACTTACAAGTTACTCATTAAATGTGACATGGAGTACAAAGTTGCTGATCTGTGGGAACTCTAATTCTCCAAACAAAAGGCTACATTCTCAATTTTTTATATTTTATTTTTATTGAAGGGTTTACTCACAGGCAGCAATTTAGAATCAGGCTTTTTAAATTAAAAGGCCAAAACTAAAAATTCTTGCAAATATGACACTGGTAAAAGAATGATCATCTTAATAATTTAAACCCTTATCTGTCCTGTCACATTTAAAGTCTTTAACATAGAATGTAAGATCGATATCGTTTAAAACAACCAACCAAAAAAACCAGATGGTGGGTAAATTTGTCAATGAAGATAAACATCAGTTTCAGCTTCGCAGAGTATGAAAACCAGGAAATTAATTTGTCCTGTGACAGAATATAAACTGTGCTTCAGAATTTTGACTGTAAAGTCTCCTTCTCCAGCAGCAAATCAGCGTATCTATGCTGGAGCTCTTTTTCTCTGTCCTGTTGTCGCTGCACGTCTTCTTTTAGGCACTTGAAGAGATAAAAACATTAAGTAATTATTTCATGTGTCAGTACACGGAAAATTAAAAATATCTGATGCTACTTTGTCATCTTAGAAACAGCTGGGTTAATTCCTAATTCTTAAAAGGCACACATTCCCCAAAAAGAAACAAACAGAGCAAATACTTTTGCTGTAAAACCAGTACTACAGGCATATTTTGCTTTGGTTCTATGATTACCACCTCATAAAATCTCTGCTACTCGAGTAAACAAGCCTATCGATACCCATAAATGCACTAAAATAAGACCTGATTGCCCTTTTCTTTTAACTGGACAGGAGCTGTCATGTACACTTAGAAGATAAATCTAAACCACACCTGGCCATTTGATGTTCCGGAATGACTAGCTAGGTTCCCACCATCCCAAGTTACAAAACTAAAGAACGCTGCTTTAGCTACCTCTCACAGAGCTACACAAATGGGATACAATCAAGTTGAAAGGGAATAAATCACAAGAATTAGTTATTCCATGTTTTTCTCTTATGTGTGGAAGCTAGAAAGAAAAGAGGAATAAAAAGCAATCTCATGAAAATAGAAGAACAGTAAGGTAACAGAAGAGGATCAGGGGAGGGATAGGGGAAGCACTGGGGGTGATATTGAGCAAATTATGTTATGTGTATCAAAGAATTTAACATAATGAATCCCATTATTATGTATAATTATAATGAATAATAAAACACTAAAAAAAAAAAAGAGTTATTCCATTTCATAGTGTGTCAATACACAAGACAGAAAATAAAAATGTCTTTGGATCCATCATTTCCCTGGTCTAGCCATCTATGCACAGGCAGGTCTAGACTAAAAAGTCAAAGGGGAGACTTCTTGAAAAAGGCCAGCCAGCATACTGAACAAATTATATATTGTTATCTTGTGTGCACAAACGAAAATGTAACAACAAATCCCACCATTATGTATAACTACAATGCACCAATAAAAGATCTGGAAAAATATAAATTAAAAAAAAAGAAAATGAAAAGGGCCTGCCAATACCAACTTCACAGATATCCTGCATAAGAGAAAGAAAAAAGGAAAGCTCTGATAATTCTTTGCAGCTGTCCTTCTAAGCAATGCTTTGAGGCAAAATGTAGTATTACCTCTAGCCTCCGGGGAATAGCAGAATCTTCATGTTTCTTGAGTTCTTCAAAAGTGCGTAACTCTAAGTGAGCCTGCTCAATTTGGTCCCACAAGTCATTCAACTGTTTCATGAGCCCCATAGCACGAGACTGGTAACCTCCCAGCAAAATTTTCATCTTCTTTTCCATTTTTGCAGCTCTCTTAGCTTCTGTCGTCATGTGACCCCTGTTTATCTGGGGGGGGGGGGGTTTACATAGACATACATTTAAATAACAGCCAAAAAAGTACCACTGGTTCATCTATGTGCCTTAAAGCAAAACACACTGGACCTCCTTATACCTCAACTACTGTAACACAGAATTAAGACTTAGGAAGGACTTATCTTGCACCTGATGGGTTTTCCAGGTTAGTGATAAATAATCTATTACCTATTATAACAACTTCACCCATCTCAAAGCAGGCTTGATTCTCACAGTATGAGAAAACTGTCAACTTTCTGAAAATGGTTTCTGCTATCATTTGTCTGCATCAATATTGGACTGGCAATAGTTCATCATTTATACCTCAAAAATGCACTTCTAAAGCCATGTGATGGCGCACGCCTGTAATCCCAGCAACTTGGGAGGCTGACGCAGGAGGATCACCGAGTTCAAAGCCAGCTTCAATAACTTAGCAAGTTCCTAAGCAACTTAGCAAGACCCTGTCTCTAAATAAAATATAAAAAAGGGTTGGTGATGTGGCTCAGTGGTTAAGCGCCCCTGGGTTCAATCTGTTACAAAAAAAAAAAAAGCACCTCTATATTATATATGTACAGTATGTTTTTAAATAAATGAATAATATGGTATAATAATCATCCAATTAATATACCACAGTTGGAACCAAATATAATCCCCTCAAACTATTTCCTAAATCTGGCATAAAGGGAAAAGGAAATCAACACCACATTTTTTAATTTGAGGAGTGAAAAGATACAATAAAATTAAGAGAAGTAAGTGCTTAATTATTAAAAAATGTACGTGGAACAAAGTTGGTACCTTCTCAGAGCACTCTAAATTATGGGAAAAGAATTAAAATGTACAAATTCACATAAGAACAGAAGAGGGATAACAATTAACAGAGAAAAAATTTCAACAAAATTCTAGGGCATGTAAACTGATACAGGACAGCAAAGAAAGCCCCAGCTCAGAAAAGGGATGAGAAAGCAGCAGGGGTTAGTAATGCAGAATCCCATAAGCACAATATCATCTCTAGGAACAGATTCTACATCCCCACAATATAATCACTTCACATTTTAAAGTGATCTGCAATTATGATCATGAAGTCCAAGCCTCTGAATAATTACTAAAGCTGTGTAAATTTCTTTGTGTTTGTTAGCATCTCCTCCCTTCTTCCTCAACTTCCTACCCTCTCTCCAAAATTGATTCCATCAAGTGATTTGATTTTCTAGAAACCAAAACTAGGTGGTTTCAGGATAATATATACCCAAATGATACTGTGCAATGTGTAATACAAAATTATATATCTAGGTGCACCCTATAACAAGTGTATTATCACAATATGAATAATACAAATATTATTCTGAGATATTAAATGTGGGACAGGAAAAAATGGTATGTAGAAATGGCACCATTGAGAAAAACACTGTCAAATGCAAAATACGGACATGAAAACCATACCTAGGATGTTTTGTATGTGTTAGAAACAACAAAAATCACCAGAACAAATATATAACTTTCCATTATAACAACTCTGAAACATCCACTTCAATGTCTAACATCTGATTTCAAAACAAACAGGTACAATCTCAGTGCCTTATGATCAGAATATGTAAGGATGCAAAAAAAAAAAAAAAAAAAAAAGCCTCTCAAAATATACCTATCCATCTCTAGCTTAGTTTACTAAGTAAAAGTCAAATGGGGGAGGGGATGGCATTGCAGGCATGTGCCTTAGGAACATGAGATGGATCTACAATTGAATAAAACTCCTTTGAAACCATTCATTTCTTCAGAAATTTATGAAAGTTTTTATTCTTCAATTGAAGAACAAATCCACAAAAACTGTTAATACCATAAAGAAACCATTATCCTCTAATAGGTAACAAATCAAAGTTAAGTTCTAAGGCACAATATGTCTTCTAAAAAGGTCATCAAATACTGGTGAAGGTAGCCAGCATGGCAGAGCAGATAAGGGAAACACTCTTACTACCCAGAAAGGCCACCCAGCTTTTTTGAGCTGATGCAAGTTATTTAACCTCTGTGCATCCACTTCTTTGTCAGTAGTAAAACGGCAGTCACTGTTAAAAGTTATGATGAAGTTTAAATCAGATAAAATATTAAAAAAACCCTTGGCCACCCATGGCCTAGTATGGAATGAGCAGTCGACAAATGTTCACTCTGATTACGATTATTATTTTACAGATACTATGAAGTCCAACCATTTTGCTCTCCTCTAATGACTAAGGGATTACAGAAGAGACTTTAAATTCCTTCCAACTTTAATAAGAGACTACGTGCACACCTCCTGGAAATAAAGCAAGGAACAACTTCTGTTCCTTCTTTTAAGTGGGCAGTCTGACTTTTGAGAAACACCACATCAAATAACACACACAGGACAGGACCTCTGTGCTACACAGTGATATTATTAGAACATGGAACTTTAGGTGTTCTTCAACTGTACAGGAAGATTTTCTAACCCTAAAGTTCAGATGAGGTGAAGAAAATATCCAAGTACACCAACCTAGCAATTTTGCTCCACGTATATCCAAGAGAACTGAAAACATGCCCACACAAAATCCTCTACCCCACTGTTCATAAGAAACACTATTCATAGTAGCCAAAAGGTAGAAAGAACCCAAAATCTATCAACTGATAAATGGATGAACAAAATGTGGCATTATCTATACAGTGGAATATTATTCAGCCATAAAAGGAAATAAAGTATTAATATATGCTACAACGTGGATAAACCTTGGTAACGTTATGTTTAGTGAAAAGAGCCAGCCACAAAAGACAAATATATGATTCCACTTATTTGAAATGTCCAGAACAGGCAAATCTACAGATTCAGAAAGATTAATGGCTTCCTAAGGAATTAATGGTTTCCTACAAGTTGGGGAAGAACAGGGAGTGACCACCAACAGATACAGGGTTTCTTTCTGGAGTGATGAAAGTTGACCAGTGACAGTTGTGCAACTATGAATATACTAAAACTCACTAAACTGTAAACTTGAAATAGTTGAACTCTATGGTATGTGATTTATATACTTATACATATATATATATATCAATAAGGCTATTATGAAAACAAAGCACCCAATTAGTAAAAACATTATCTCCATGAAAAAGAGAATCCTCATCATCAATTCTTCTGGATATAAAATACAAGAATCCTTTCCCAACCCCCAAAATCAAACGAGTACTTTCTGAGCCTGAACTTCAGAAAGGTGGTAGGCAAAGGGAGCAAGACTGATTTGTAAGGCAAAACTTCTACCTTTGTAAATTTTACAGCACAACCAAGAGGAGAAGACAGTACTTTGCACTCATCTTCTCCCACTTCAAATATTCCTGGTGCAAGTCTTTTTAAACCAGAGGCTTTCAACCAAAGCTAAACTTTAAAATTACCTGTGAAGCTCTTAAAATCTGCCAGTGCCAGTGCCCTAGCCCCAAACTCCGACTTAAATGGTCTCAGACCTTTGTGTCTTTAAAGTCCCCAGACGGTTCTAACAAGCAATTAGGACAGAGAACTGATTCGGACAGTCATCACAGGAGCTAGACATCAACTGTTTTCTCAACTACACCCACCAAAAAGTCCCCCTTCCCAACAAGAAATGAACAACTAATTCCATCAAGTTCCTTATACTATACACTTCAGCATGTTCTAAGAATACCCATATTAGACCCTCCAATTATATGTGGATTCAAATACACATCCAAAAAATTTAAAAGCATAGAATTTCAAATTAATACAGTGCTTTTTAAAAATTAGTCATACAGGGCTGGGACTGTAGCTCAGCAGTAGAGCGCTTGCCTCGCATGCATGAGGCCCTGGGTTCGATCCTCAGCACCACATACAAAGCAGTAAAATAAAGACATTGTGTCCATCTACAACTAAAAACAAAAGAAAAAAAAAAATTAGTCATACAAATTAACATTTTCACTGGTTAGGATAACTTCATTAGCTTTACACTGACTGCTCTCCATGGATATTCAATTTCTAATTTGGTGTAACTGCTTAATACCTATGCTCAGAAACCATTTAATTAGTCATCAAGGTACATTTAGTATTATTAGTACCCTGTATCTGGGTATTACCTCACCTCATCCAGTTGAGTCATTCATTTACTACTCCCAACCCACCAGAGATTTTTTAAAACTTCAAAGTTGTTAGTTTCCACTTATTGCCAACAATTACATTTAGCTCAAACTTCATAAAAGTCTTTTGGCTCAACTATATTGTGCTAAGATTCCAAGCAAATATGGAAATAACTTTATACAACAGTAAATTTAAGCACAGGAAAAAATTAATTTAGCTAAAAAACTAAAGTCATCAGACATATAAAGAAGAAATGGAAGACAGCTTTTAATATTTGATTTTAGTTATCTCACACCTGCTGTCTGATAATTAAAATGTAAAAGAAGGTATTAGCATGCTTTGTAAAATGCTCAATCTTTGCTTAATACACTTTAGAAGCATGAAATACACATACACGGGATAGAGCAACTTAAAATCATCTTTACCTCTGCCCATACCAAACCTGTGGTTTACAATACAAAGAATTATCAAGGGCTGGGGTTGTGGCTTGGTGGTAGAGCGCTTGCCTAGCATGCACGAGGCACTGGGTTCAATTCTCAGCACTGCATGTAAATAAATAAATTAAATAAAGGTCCATCAACAACAAGAAATTTAAGAAAAGAATCATCAAGGAAAAAAGGCATATTTTTAAGTTCTTTAAAAAAAAAAAAAAAAAGTAAAGCATTAACAACTATCCTGAAGGACGAGTTACCCTGAACAAAACAATATGTTTATGGAGGTTGCACTGCATCCAATAGCTGATTTATCAAAGGGTTTCCCAAAAAAAGCTTCCCAGACCATTACATCTTAGAGCTTATTTATCAAAATTTTTCCCAAAATGCTACTCAAATCTTTGTACAAGATGAGCTGAGGGCTGGGGTTGTGGTTCGGCGGTAGAGCGCTCGCCTAGTGTGGGTGAGGCCGAGTTCGATCCTCAGCACCATATACAAAAATGAATAAATAAAAATAAATTTATTTTAAAAAAAAGATAGGGCTGGGGTTGTGGCTCAGTGGTAGAGCGCTTGCCTAGCACTGGGTTCGATTCTCAGCACCACATACAAATAAATAAAATAAAGATCCATTGACAACTAAAAAATATTTTTAAAAAAAAGATAAGTCATAAACTAAAAAAAAAAAAAAAAAAAAAAAAAAAAAAAAAAAAAAAAAAAAAAAAAAAAAAAAAAAAAAGATGAGCTGAGCACTCCCAATCTGAAATCTGAAATGCTCCAAAATCCAAAACATTTTGATCCACAAGTAGAAAATCCCAAACCTAATTTCATTTGACAGGTCACAGTCAAAATGCACAAAATTATTTAAAATATTGTATAAAGTTACTTTTAGCCTACGTGTATAACATATACATGAAATATATATGAATTCTGTGTTCAGACTTGGGTCCCACCCCCAAGATATCTTGCTATATATACACAAATATTCCAAAATATGTAATCCAAAACATTTTTGGTTCCAAGCCATTCCAGATAAAGGACACTCAGCCTGCATGTACTTGCAGATACACTTTAGAATCTTCTTAAAACATCTAAGAGTTAGAAGTGAAGCTAGTGAAGCTGAGCACTGAGACCAGATCTCATGCCCAACTCCCTATTTTAACTTCACCTGACCCTTTTCTTCCACAATAATCAGGTGAAAATGTTACCATGAATTTGGTGATCATTAGGAGGGCCTCAGAGAAGCTACCTGCTCTAGCCTGTCCACTATTGTAATATGTCAGGAACTTCACATGGGCAAACTAGTTAGTATCGAGACTAGATACTAGTCTGAGAAAACAACAATATCTCTTCTTAAAATTTGCAGAACTGAACCGGGCATGGTGGTGCACGCCTGTAATCCCAGCGGCTCAGGAGGCTGAGACAGAAGAATCACAGGTTCAAAGCCAGCCTCAGCAACGGCAAGGTGCTAATAAGAAACTCAGTGAGCCCCTGTCTCTAAATAAAATACAAAACAGAGCTGGGGATGTGGCTCAGTGGTCAAGTGCCCCAGAGCTCAATCCCTGGTACCAAAAAAAAAAAAAAAAAAAGATCTGCAGAACTGAAAAGCATCTTATGACAAGGCAATTAGGATCAGAAGTGCATCATTTGGCCACCAGCCTCTATAAACTGCCCCTAAATCAATCTTCTGGCAAGATGGATGTGAACAAGAGTCCTCCATCTTCTCAGTGAGCTGGCTTTCTTTCTTTCTCTTTGGTACTGAGGACTGAGCCTAGATGCTTTACCACTGAGCTATATGCCCACCTCCTTTTTAAAAATGTTTTATTTTGAGACAGGTCTCATTAAGTGTAAATTTCAACCCAAAGCAGAAGAATAGAAATACATGTAACATATGTGTAGGAGGATCAAGGTTGACAATTTTATGCATCATAATTCTATTTTATAAGATCTGGAATCTGCTTCAAAATAACAGTGAATGGGAGACAAACAAGTGGCTGTGATCTGATGACTCTTATAGCCAGGTAATACATGAGGAATCATTAAACAAATCTACTTTAAGGTTATGTTTTTAAATCCCTATAATAAAAATTTCTTTTTTAATTTAAATTCAAGCCAGGCACTGCAGTGCATGTCTGTTAACCCAGCAACTCAGGAGGCTGAGGCAAGAGGATCTCAAGTTTGAGGCCATCCTCAGCAACTTAGCAAAATCCTATTTCAAATTTTTTAAAAATTTAAAACGGGGTAGGGATATAGCTCAGAGGTAAAATGCTCTTGGATCTAATCCCCAGTATCAAAAAATTAATTATTAATTTAAAATTTCAAATTCAGTATCTACTCTAACCACCAACCATGGAATATTAATAGAATATATGCAACATTAAAATTTAGAAGTATAACTATTTCAACATAAAAACAACTACATGAAATGTTGAATTAAGTGTATGATGTAAAGTTCACTTATAACCAAAATCAGCTTTAAGCATTATTCAGAGATATAGATGTCTTTCCTAAAACCAACCCATGTCTCAAACTTCAGACATTTATCAAAACCTACAAAACATAAAAACTTAGCCACCATTGTTCAAGTGAACTTACTTCTTGATACCTACTAGTACCAAAGTTTAATCCAATTTAGGCAACTCCAAAGGTATGCAGACTTGTGCACGCTTGTGAGAGAATTTCCACTTATTAACACTTGCTATTTGCTAGCATTTTAGTTTTCCATTATTGCAAATTCACATTCTCATTAAATAAAAGCTATTACCCACCTGAATTTTACAGATAAGGAAATCTGAGACTCAGAGAGTTAAGTAACTTGCTCTAAACCACATAGCTACTAAGCAATGATGCTACTGCAGTTGTGTCTTACTTTGAAGCCCAAGACATCAGGTAATATTACCGCTAATAAACCAAGTATCCTCCTTGCCCTAGCCCCTGCAACACAAACATGCCTGAAGAAATTCAACTCAATGGCTTAATGCCACCAGAGAGCTCCCTGAAAAACTATTCTAGGCCACATGTAATTAATGGAACTGCCCATCATTCTTTCCCTGATATAGATATTAACCTGTATAAGAATTTTAACACTTGAGGAAAGCTAAAAGCTAAGTTTCCCCAGCTTATGTTTTTAAATTCCTAATTGTTTTAATCTTAATAAGCTATAAAACTACTGAAAAATAAGCATCTCAGAAAAATTTAACAGGGAAAATAAAGATTACATTTAATTTAACAACTTTTTAAGAAGTAGGGCAAAATACATAACTAGTGTTTAATTGGAGATTTTGCTAAAGCTAATCTTTGCTACAGACTTTAAATGAGAGTAAATGATCAAGTTTTTCTTTTTAAAAAAATTATATTTACAATTTTATACTATTAAATGAAAAATGTAGTACAGGATGACCCCAATTTAGTTTTTACTTTTTAAATTTTTTTTCCAATTTAGTTTTAAAACCTTTCTCCCTTCATCTACTCATTGAAAAAAAAAGATTACGTACATGTCTGTGTGTACGAAAATGTTTGAAGTGATCATGGCTGGACAGTGGACTTCTTTTCTTCTATATTTTTCCTACTTCTCTTAAATTTTCTACAAAGCACAGGTATTATTTTTAGAAAAACGTCTAAAAATGTTATTTTTTAAAAATGCATAGAAGAGAAACTGTCTAAAAAGGACTGGCCAGAGACCAATGGAAAACCAATGGTCCCCAGGAGATGAATCAGTGGAACCATAAGTGTTTCCTCGGGTCATTACAAAAGAGAGCTGTATGGGACTTATAAAAGTGTAATTGTTACTTTCAAGCTCACTGAGTTTGTTAAGGTTACTAAGCTTAAGTAATTCCAAAATAAACACATTATCCTTGGGTCTCCAACACTGTCTTCAGTAAAGTCTGTTACAGTGAAGTTCAGAAAAATTAAGAGCATCCCTCACTGAAACTCTTGCTTGGGGGCCCAGAATATAACCTTATACCACTGTAAAAACAGGTTTAAGAATACCCAAAATAAATACACTGTTGATGGCAGCTCCACTTCCTAGTCCATCCTTCAGCAATATGATCCTATAATAGTAAAGATGTGGTTCAATCACCAAAACATTTGCAAATAAGAGCCCGTGAATGACTTTCCTTTCATCTCCATACTCCTCACTAGCATAAAGTTTTTTCAGTGAACCTTCCCTTTACTGATGAGATGCAGGTCCAAGTAAGTGATTACTGTCATCATATATCAGAGTTAGTAACCATCCGACTGAATCCCTGCAAAGCAAGCTAAACAGTGAAGGAAAACCTACTAAAAACCTCTCCAAGGATAGCAATACACCAACAAAGCAATGTAGAGCACTTTACAGTTCCATGGGTTAGGAAATAAAACATGAACCGCCTGAAACAAATTCAAGAAGCAAAATGGTTGTATTAAGGAGGTCCCTGGTCCAGCTCTCAAGAGCTCTTGCTAGAGACAACTAAGAAATACCTTAAAAGGCTATGGCAGAGAGCAGAACTTGGGACATAATATTCCAAAGGACTGGGAACTCCGCTCCTACACTACACACACTCCAAAGAACATAAGCATAAACCTGCTGTGGTACTTCCAACACAGAACTCTCTAACCAGCACTGCCCGCCAACTTAATCTTTACCCTAAGTTTTCACTCTAAAATATTAAGGAAATTTTTTTTCTGTATAAAAACATCTGACTTAATGAAAATCACTGAGAAAATGGGATCCATTGTACAGCCAATTTTGCTGAAACATAATCCTCAGGAAAGTCAGGGGTGCTCAGAAGAGTTTTACAAAAACACTGAGAAGGATTTTAAATGTGTTATCTGTGTTCTTTAAGTTATTTTATTTCCAAGAAGTCAATGTTACATAATATTTCTTGACTACATTGACTGTGCCAGTAAAATACAGGGAGAAGTATTACTTCTGGACCTAGTTTCTACCTCTAAGGAAAGCCTTTCCATTTTTATAGCTAACATGACAAAATCTACTTTTCAGCCAAACTTCCTCAACATAGCAGTTTAGATACTATTTCAAATACTATTAAATTTAATGGCAGGCCTAAATTCAGACTTTTCATTTCACTTTTGCACCTACTGGAAATTATTTCACTCAAAATAATTATGTCTTCGGATGATTTCCTATTTCCACTTAAAGTGGAAACAAATTAGAACACTTCAAATTCTATTTGCACTTCCCAAATACAGAAATGACTCATTTGTCTGGCATCATCAGAAAATGAAGTTCTCCACATTAGGCATTTTCCAGAAAACTGAAGCCCACAAAAGTGGAGAGTTCATCTATCTTGTTCCCCACTATGTCCACCAGAGCCTAGAACAGTGTCTTGTACTTAACAGATGTTCAGAAATAGTCACTAAATGCATGAGTAAATTTTTATTTTATTTACTTTTGTAAAGCTCTTTTATTGTTAACCATTTGATGAAAATTTCCCTACAATAAGTTACAGTCATCTTTCCTTTAAAAAAAAAAGTGGGCTGGGATTGTAGCTCAGTGTTAGAGCGCTTGCCTCGCATGCGTGAGAACCTGGGTTCGATCCTCAGCACCATATACAAAGCAATAAAATAAAGACGTTGTGTCCATCTACAACTAAAAAAAATATATATTTAAAAAAAAAAAAAAAGGTGAAGAGAAATCAAGATTTTCTTCTTACTTTGGGTATAACTAGAAACAGCAATCACTATACTCTGCTACCAGACACTCAGTCCTCTGAAGCTACTAAAATGCACAGGAATTTTTGCTACCATGTTAAAATGCCCTCCATACTATGTTTTCCTTTTCTGATACGAGCTATCATGTCTGCTTGTTGCTGCTGCTGCTGCTGCTGCCGCTGCCGCCACTGCCCCCTTCTTTTACACACAAATGTCTGGCAAGGTTCTGAAGTTAAATCTGTCTCCAGAGCAAAATAAAATATATGGGGCTTGGTTACAATTCAAAAGCCTTACTTCTGAACTATAACTACAGATTCTATGTATTAAACAGACTCTTTGCACACAGGCATGCATATACACTCACACATCCTACTACGTTCTACAGAAAATCTGAGACGGTTCTGTTAGTTTTAAATGAGTACCTTAAGGACTTTCATTTAAGTGCTAAGTTTAAAATATTAATCATGAGTAATGGCTCAAAAAGTAGCTCCAGTATAAACTTCAGGGCATATATACTTAGGAGACACCAGCCACCACAAAGCTGGGTCTCATCTTGCCTGACAGGCTGTGATAGGGCCACAATTTAGATTCACTGTTCCAAAGTTCATGGCAGCAAAAATCAAACATACTGGCAGCCATGGTGCACTGTGCTTGCCCAGAAAGGCCTGTCTCCCTGAACCTGAAAGTGGAAAGGATAATTTAAGTGTAGCATTTAGTTTAAACAATATAACTGGGGTTCCTTCCCCACAACAAACTTTGAATAATGTTTATAATTTAGCAATCAACTGAAATGATGAAAGAATTACCACAATTGAAATAAAATATTTATGTATTTTAAACCAGTAAAGCTGTCTTCAAAAGCAAAGAGAAATATAGTTCTGAATTAGGGATGGATACAAATAAAATGGGGGAATTGTTTATTTGGGTCTTTGAGTTGTTTTTCTTCTCAAAGATTTAATGAACTTTCATTTGAAATAAGCATAGTTTACTAAATTAAAGGATCTGATTAAGTATTCCTTAAAAGTAACTAGCTGGATAAACAATAAAGCAAGTTATCCAGGAGTCAAGAAGAGAAAAATTACTTCAGACTGTTTTATGAATATTCTTCCAAAGTCGCCAATCCTTCAGCAAAAATAGTTCAACGGAAGATTTCAGTTCCTGGTACTGAACTGAACAAAGAGAACCACATGTTTTTAATGGTTGCTCATAAACGACCCAAATAAATCTCCAAAAGAACAGCAGTGGTTCTTTCTGTATTTTTCCCTTCAAAACTCACAAGACCAATTCAACATCGAAATAAAAATTACTGTACTTTATGGCACCACTCACTTTGTGACACATTTATTTGCTGTCATGAAAGTTAGTGCCTCAACAAACTAAATGAGATTTAGGGAAAAACTTTTTTTTCTTTGTATTTTAAACAGCACAAAATGTCCTTGCCGTTTGCGGCAGAAAGAGTTTACCCACCTCAAATGAGAAGATTTCAAACTAAGTGAGAGATCTTATTTATACATAAATGTTATAAGGGATCTTTCCAAATAGCTTTCCAATCAATTATGATGTTGACCTTAGATCAGAATTACACCGCTAACTACCATTTATAAGAAATGAAGCCTACACAACAGAAGTATAACATACGATTTAACCACTGATGTTCTACTTTCCCCAATTTTAACTCAAAATTAAAACACAGAGCAACAGCACACCCTGCTGGAAGTTAGTAATACAACTAGAATAACCAGCAACCCTGGAATAAGATTTCACCTAAGATGAGAATTACTCAAGAAACACTAATTTCCCACTAAATGAAAACAGAGGTTCACGAGCATTAACCATCAAATGTCTATACATGTGATCTTAAAGGTTAAATTAAGACTTAGAATAACTTTCAAATGAAAAGATACTGCTTTTACCTGCTCCTTTCTCTGTCTCCACACAGCCCCATCACCTCAAGTGACTTTATCTGGATTTAACCCTGAATAAAAATATTCTCAAATCTGCTTTCTGTAAAGAAAAACTAATAATCTCATAAAATAGGAAACTGAGGCCATTTTCTGCATGCAGTTGCTTTATCCTTCCCATCCCACCTTGGTCTTTGATATATACCTAAAGACCACCATTAGGAATCCACAAGGCAGCCTGGTGGTCTATGAACCACAATTTACATGCCACTGGCAAAATGCCTATACAGATTCTGGAATTCAAAACATGCAGATTATATTAAGAAACCACATGGCCATGCAACTGCATCTAGTATGTTTCAATGTTTTCACAGACAAGGAAAATCCTAGAAGCCATTGTCTAAGTAATCCAACTCCACCCTCTTAATTCAAACTTACAGGAATCAGGGAATAGACAGAAAAGTATCAAGGTTTTGTAAATGTGCTATTTGGGCTATGAAAAAGAAACTCCTTGATACCACTGAGATCTCTTCATAGAGAAAAACAGACTTATAGTATTAATCTACATTGTTCTGAGTGGCCAGCTATCAACTTGGTGGCTGCTCTCACATCTAAAAGGTACCAACTGACCTGTGATTAACCTGCAGGGCACTCTTAAGAAGGCCAGTAATTGTGAAAAAAACAATGAATAAGGCCAAGAATGATCAAACACTTCAGTTTAGTTTTCTTCAAAAACTGCAAAGCCAGTAAGCAGCTCAGGTCTATTTTACTGAAGTTGTAACCAGTGGCACTATTTACATAATTTACAGCAAGGTATATCTGAATTAGAAGTTTAAAAGGATACCAACCTCAAGCCTCTTTTCAAGTGATTCAATTCTGTCCTTTTTGCTAGCTAGATTAGCCCGTGTGTAGCGGCTCTGCCCAGGAAGATACAAAACTTGACTGTAGCATTCTTCCCACACCTGGTTATAAGCTTCACTGGAGAGTTCTCCATGGCTCATTCCTTGCTTTACCACTTCCATCTCCTGCACCAGAACATCCTGGGCCTGTTTAGAATAATAATTTCAGTGAGGTTAAGTACTACAAATACTTGTCATCACTAGAAGAGAGTTTAAAAAGACTAAGTTTTTTTCCTTAGGCCAAAGGCAAGGCGTTTGGTTGGTTAATCATTTTTGGAGGGGGTAGGGGGCACTGCCTAAGCCAGTTGAATTAATATGCCTATAAGTCAATACAGACTGATTTTAAAATGTCAAGCATCTGTGTTTAGCCAACAGTATAAACATCTTTTGGTTTTATTCATTATAACAGCTTACCATTTCTTAGTTAATAATCTATAATGTGTCAGAAACTCAGTTTAAAAGTTCTACCTATATTATCTCCAAAGATCACAACTACTTTACAAAATAGCCAATATTCACCTCAGTTTTTCACTGCTGTTGTTTTGTTTTGTTTTTGTTTTTGTTTTTTGGTACCAGGGATTGACTTAACCACCAAGTCACATCTCTAGCCCTTTTTATTTTTAATTTTGAGACAAGCCTCACTAAGTTGCTGAGACTGGCTTTGAACTTGCAATCCTCCTGCCTCAACCACCCAAGCACTGGGATTACAGGCATGTGCCACCATGGCAGGCTTAATCTTGTTTTAAAGCTGATGAAACTGAGGTGCAGAGATTAAACTTGTTCAAGACCACATCGCCAGTAAGCAGATGAAGAAAGATCTAAGCCAAATGGCACCAATGCTTCTGTGTGCTCCATCTACTTTCTCATTCCATGTCTCAAACTCATTGCCTCACAGAATGGTGAAGGGGAATCAGGCCTCTTTTTGACAGAAGACTTTTTTTCTCATCCTGAAATAATAGCCCTAACATCACCAGGGAGTGAGACTGGAGTCATAAATAAAGATCATACACCAGCTTCAGTTCACTACAAAAGGAACAGTTTAAAATGACAAGATGACAGTGCCTGGGTCAAATCACAGCTTTAACATTCAAGTAGCTGTCTGAATTGCTTAATTTCTCCGAGCCCATTTCTAATCCATAAAATGTGGATGACACCTACCTGATACATTTGTCATTAGAATTAAATGAACAATATATGTTAGAGCTCAGTCCAACACCAGAAATTCAACACAGAATTCCATGAATATATCATAAACCTGTTCTAGCTCCTTGCTTCATGGCTAATGAAAAACTGACAACCACATTCTATGCCTTATTGAAGGTTTTGAATCTTTCCAGTAATATTGGAAAATAAACACATCAAAATGTTTTGCAAAAATCAAAAGAAATGATAAAAAAAAACCAAAAATCTTAACAAAAATGGAAAAATTATGTCCATAGAAAATAAATACTGATATTGTTAAGCAATACCTCTCAAGGGAAACAATGAAAAAAAAAATAACATTTAACATATTTAATGAAAATTTAATAAAAATAAAATTTAACATATTTAATGAAAATCTAAAACTTCATTCAAAAAGAAATGGTACACTCTGAAACTGTCACAGTAAAAATTTACAAGTTTAGCTCTTGTCTTTAGGACAGAATGTACCTAAGTCATCTTTAAAGAGTAAGAATAAAGAATCTGCTTTGAAACAGCAGTTTCAAATTCTTTTTGGAACAAAGAGGAATTCACAGACAAAATATGGGAGAATATTTAATATTATTTGTTTCAAATAATCCCAAAGCAATACTTAGAATTATTATTTTTAAAGGTTGTATTAGAAATGTATCCCCTACCGAACCTCTAAAAGCAACAGTGATCCGTGTTTCAGATTTCCATACATAAAATTAATTTAGTAATATTTATTTTCTGAATTCCTTTTCCTCATATTTTCACTCTAAAGAGGAAACTATTCAAGTATTGATTTCAGAACTGAGTCTCAACCCTAATTCAATGATTAAATGTGCTTGACAGAGAGGAGGCACTCAACAGATGTCAGTTTCACTATCCTACTTACCAAAAATAAATAATGTAATTCAAAATTACTCAGAAATCAGGGGCAAGTTGTTGATATATAAATCCAAACCCTCCTCTCTTTCTCTGCTGTTTAAAACTCCTATAAGAAATATGTTTTACTTTATAGCAAGGAAAATAGTAAGAAACCAAGTAGAGTATAAAGAGGGATAATGCAGAAGATAGGAGAAAGAATCCTATAATTTCTCCCAAGTTTGCAGCAGCTCATTCCAAATTAGAGTCATCATTGCCCCTCGGGGTCTAATATTAAAGAAAAAAAGACAAGCAAATGACTGCTTTACTTCTGTCTTAGCCCATTTTTTCTGCTGCTAAAACAGGAAACCACAGATTGGGTAATTTTAAAAGAAATTTCTTTCTCACAGTTCTGGAGGCTAGGAAGTCCAAAATCACAGGGCTACATCTGGTAAGGCTTCCTTGCTGCACTATACTTTTTAACATGGCAGAAGGCATCATTCCCAAGAAAACTCACTCACTCCAGATATAACCAACTCACTCATGAAGGTGTAACCTTCAGACTTAATTACTTCTTAGAGGCCCCACTTTGTAATACTATTACAATGGCAATTAAATTTCAACATGAGTTTTAGAAGGGAATTTCAAATCACAGCAGCTTCCAACTAGGAAATAAACTATTTTCTTACGCTATTGTACAGATTTCTACTCATAATCACAGATATCTACTTTATCAAAGCAGAAAATGCATATTGAAGAAGAGGTAAGACTTTACACAAGAAATTGTTTCTTTATATAAAAGAGTAGAGGGAAATCCTATGAAGGGACTAAATTTCATATAAAGTATTCCCTCTCTTTGGACAGGTGAATGGTTTAATCTATAAATTTTTTTTTAATTTAACCTTTATTTTATTTATTTGGGGTTTTTTTTTTGGTTTTGTTTTTCATGTGGCATTGAAGATTAAACCCAGCGCCTCACCCATGCAAGGCAAGCACTCTATCACTGAGCTACAAACCCAGTCCATCTATAAATATTTTTAAAGTAGATGGTCCCCAATTAACAATGGTTTGACTTTTTAGGTTACAATGGGTAAAGCAATATATATCCAATTCAATCTGTACCTTAAATCTTGAATTTTTATCTGTTTCCCAGCTAGCAATAGGCAATATAATACTTTCTTGAAAGCCTGGCAAGCTGCTCCTCCCATAGCTCCCAGTTGGTCAAGTTCTACAGTGTACTGTGTTGATAAAATTGTGATATTTGGTGAGTTAAGTGTACTAAGTGTATTTTCAGCTTAACAGTATTTTCAACTTGTAATGGGTTTATCAGTACATAACCCCATCGAAAGTCAATGAGGATCTGTATATACGTGAGCTTTAAAGGCATTCAATTCTTTTCAGAGGCAGCAGAGTTGAACACAGAAAGTGGCAATTGCAGCAATTATTGAAAAAGCTAATACAGTCATGAATCAAAACACCTTGCCACCAGAACCAGTGTTTATCTGATACACATGTGGGGTGAGAATAAAGTATGTCTTTTTCCTAACACTTAATATAAACATTTATCGGGGCTGGGGTTATGGCGCAGTGGTAGTGTGCTCGCCTAGCATGCGTGAGGCACTGGGTTCGATCCTCAGCACCACATAAAAATAAAATAAAGATATTCTGTTCGCCTACAACTAAAAAATAAATATTTTAAAAAAATATATATATAAACATTTATGTTTTAGTTATTCATGAATATTAATGTGGCAAAATAAGTTCACACTTGTCCACAACACACAGCTTCTAACAAATGCTTAAATCTCATGGCAGAAATATTCCTGTTCAATCATACCTTTTTCAGCTCTTCTTTGGAGAACTTTTCATAGGGGTTATGTTCCAGATAAGCAATGTGCTCAGAATTGTTAGTACCAAATACAACAGTTTTTCCTTTTTTATTTCCAGATGGCTCATAGGGGTGATGTAGGAGGTCATAATGAAGCATTGTAATCATTTCTTTTTTGATTAGTTCTTCACTTTTCTGTAGATCTGTTAGAGGTGGTTCTACATTTAAAGGTCTTAGAATAGTTTCATTTACCTAAAAATTGCAAAACAAGTACAATTACCAAACATATCACTGCAACATACTAATGTTACTGCTTTTATAGCATGAATCAAATAGCAGTTTCACACTTTCAAAAGCATTTTTTTCCTTCTAAATTCTTACTGTTGTCAGTGCAATATTTTAAAGACTATCGGGACCTGCTTTACTCTATTCCAGGAAGTAGATTAAATTTTGTTTTACAGTCTTTATGAATGATATAAAAAGCATCAATCATATAAAAAGAAACTTAAAACTTCCTAAGTCTGAAATTTTAATACTTACTTCAGATGGTCTTGGCAAATCTTTCTGGACAGCTTTGTGCATTCGTTTCATTTCCTTTACACGCTCTGCCTCTCGTATGGCCTAAACGATAATTTTATATCCATTATTGCAGTTATACAGTATTTCACACTTCTCAATAAAGCTGAAAAAATTTTAGTCTGTAAGATCAAGAATGTTCAAAAGCAAAATCTGTAGAAATTTGTGTAAGTTTGTAGAAGGTAACAATAAGGCCATGAAAATTAATCTATCCATTCATTCTCAATGCAATAGAAATTAAGAAATTTCAATGTCTGCTACAGCATTCTCCAAATTTATCTGGCTCTATGCATCAGACAACCACTTTTCTTGTCTAAATCAGAGTTCTAAACTCAAAGGAGACTTCCACAACGCAACCCTGCCCTTTCACCCCAAAGCTACTGACTTATAATTTAAAAAGCTAGTCAATGTTCCCTGATTCTCAAGTTATAAATAATATGGTAACACACTAAAATTTCATGGCATTTCTGAGAAAGCAAATGTGATTCAAAGTAGCTGAGAAGGCAAGATATGAAAAGTACCACACACTGCTCCCATGAAAAAGTACATTCACATGGTTCTCCTCTAAAATGATTTATACTGATGTCATTCTCACATTAATCCCAAGATTAAAGCTACATAAAATCATCCTAAAATGGACTACCATGGAATTAACTGAAAGAGGTCACATAAACTCAGTTTTAGTTCAGGATTTACTACCACTTACCAGCCATAAGACTTGGGAAAAGTTAACTTAATTCATTTAAGCCTGTTTCCTCTTTTGAAAATGGAACTAACACATTACTAGGCTGTTATGTCCAAATGAAAAAAATAACTAACTATAAGATATATTAGTACAATGTATTACTATATTTCCTGATATACTACTCTTCCCAATTTCCAAATGCATTTTTTTTATTAGTTTACACTGACTTAAAACTATTTACCCAACTAATCTAAGAGGTACTTGCTTTTAATATCTTTTCTTCACTAGATTAAAGCAATGGCTAAAAAACTATTTGTATCTTAGAGAAGCATAATGAATTTGACAGAGTACTTTAATTTCTATATAAATATACATTTCAAAAATACACATCAGGATATTGAGTATAGCATGATTTATATAAGTGAGTATATATAATGTAATTTAACAGGATAATTTTAACATATCAAAAAGACCTTGTAACTAGAGCTTTTGAGACATTTAACAACACTCTTCATTCTTTAAGCCTCCTGACATATTTAGACTTACTCACTCTTCTTTATAGCACCATTACCCACCTGCTTTCGAGCATCCACATCAGCAGCATCTTCAATGTAAGTATCATCTACTTCACGGTCTTCGAGCTCCTTCTCAGCATTTTCAGGTAAAACAATTTCAAAATCATTCTTAGGAGCAGGAAGTCCTAACAACCCTAATCGGAGATGTTCACGAGATTCTCTTTCCTGTAGGAAAAAAATGGTCCTTCTCAAACATACAGATTATAAGTATTCAATCAATATTTTATAAAAAAACAATTAACCTAAAATTAATTCTAGGAAAATTATCCCTGACTTCAGAGCTAAGATTTTTGTTTATTTTCTATCTACTCCACATTAAGACCAATCAAAAGCTTTGACTTGTGATGAAGGAAGATACTCTGGGATATTCCAATAGGATGTTTGAAAATCACCTCCTCTAGGGCAGGAAAAAAAGACCAACTGGATTTTCATTAGGAAGAATATATTTCTGATAATGAAATTTAATAGCAAATGAAAAGAACAAATACAAAGGCTAACTTGTCCTTGAACTAATAAAAGATTCCCAAAGAAACCAGCTGGTACCCAAAGTTTTTCCCAGTACATCCTTGGCTCACCGTTCCAGTCTTGTTTCCCAATCTCCCTAGAATATAAACATCATTAAAACAAAGGATATCCCTCAAATTTCTGATGCGTGTTTTGCAAACAGTAGGTTCACAATTTGTTTAATTCATATATAGCTTTTTAGAGTTAGCTTTAGTGGACATCAATTAGGTGCTAAATCATAAATTAACTAAATCTATATATGATATTAGTTAGAATTAATTTATAAACTGAAGATAGATCAGTATCATTGGAACTCATTTTTTAAAACTTCACAATGATTTCCTTTGGAATCAAATAATAAGCTCAATAATGAAATAATGAAAGCAGTAACATGAGCAGAAGCAAAAACTGTAACTATTTATAGTTAGCATTCTATATCACCTTGCAATATACAGAAAAGAAAACTTCATTGAAATCAACAAAAAAACAAATTAACTTGGCTTTGAGATCTAGGCTGTCCTAAATATACGGAGCAAACAGAAGCATTCAGCTCAATATCTAATTGATACAGCTTTGAAAGTCAAAATTTCATTTATAGAAACAAAGAAAAAATTAAAATACATGTATCCCTCAAGAAAAAAAGTACTCATTATTAAATGATAAAAATTAAAATGATAAGAGATACAAGGAGCATTACTTGCAACATTTTCAATATTCACAAACATATTAAGAGTAAGAAAAGTAAACTTATAAGCCCAAAAGGTCCCCCACCCTCCATTTTCATCAAGTCTTACAAATCATTTTTGTTTTCTGGCATGAAGAGATTCCTAAGGTGTATGTAATATACACTGAAGGGAATTTTTACTTTGGTACCCATAAGATATTTTTAAAAAATTTTTTTAGGGTTAGGGATATAGTAAGCTCAGTGGTAGGGCACCTACTTATTAGCATGTTAAAGGCTCTAGATTCAATTCCCCACATTATCAAAAAAAAAATTTTAAAGGGGGGCTGGGGATATAGCTCAGTTGGAGTGCTTGCCTTGCATGCACAAGGCCCTGGGTTCAATCCCTAGCACCACACACAAATAAAAGAGTATTAAAAGGGAATTGAAATTTACCATCTGTTTCACATAAGAGGGATCACTATAATCTGCCATTCCGTCTTCTGGATTAATGTTTAACTTATCTCTAAGCGGAGTTCTACCCGGGGTTGAATTAGTAACTGGTTTGGGGGTTGTTCCACTCCGGGGAGTCAGCCCTTCAGCTCCATTAGAAGGAGTTCTAGAAAAAAAGAAATCAATTAATAAAAGTGCCACTTATACTTGGATTATGCTTTGAAATGTTTTTCACATACATTATTTTACAGGAAATGTAGAAGATATGGAAAAAACAAATATTCCAAAAATTATGTCTGCCTGGTTTTAAGTTAGTTCCCTAGGTTAAAATAAAGGTTTGGTTTAGTTACCACAGAATGCAGTATTTTCATTTTACTGACTTCTAACTGTTATTACATTTGACATAATCTTCCTAAAAAAGGTCCACTAAACATTATTTCAACTATTTCTTCATACATTAGAGTGGCTAAGAATAGGCAGTGGGCAGGGGGGCTGACCACCACACTCAATGGCTCCATATGACTTTTTGAGTTCAGTCTTATGTGTCTCCTCCTTGTCATGTTGCTGGCTATTACAACATTAGTCATTACTGTCATTATCAACTACCACACTTTGAAAAACACATCTAAGTATGAACAGGCTCTGGGTGAAGATTAAGAGTCTCTTTTAGCAATAAAGTCCATAGACAAAGCCATCAAGGTGGCACAGGCCTGTAATCCCAGTTACTCAAGAGGCTGCAGTGGGAGGATCACAAGTTTGCAGCTAGCCTGGGCAACACAGCAAGACCTCATCTCAAAAAATAAAGTACACAGGGGCTGGGGCTGTAGCTCAGTGGTAGAGCGCTTGCCTAGCATATGTGAGGCACTGGGTTCGATCATCAGCACCCCGTATAAATAATAGATGAATAAAGATTTATCAACTAAAAAAATTTAAAAATAAATAAATAAATAAAGTACACAGACTTTGCACCAACTTATGATTTAACTGTTCAAAGCCTTTTGAGGGGTGACAGGGAGGCTTACTTCCTGTTTCTTGGCTATGTTCCAGACTGGTGGTGCTGCCATAGAGCTGTTCCCAAAAACTGGTTCTAAGCAACTCAGTGAAACCCTGTCTCTACATAAAACACAAAACCATATAAGACATGGTCCCTGCCCTCAAGGAGCTTACAATCTAGTTAAAAGATAAGACATACACAGAAAAAGAAGGATTAGGCTCTCTTTAGCCTCACAAGAAATGTTAAATGTCATATTGGGATTGGCTGTCAGTACATCTTGATTCTAAGGAAAACTAAACCCATAGAAGGACATATCCTAACATTTAAAGTTAAACTTGAAATAGTCATCCCTTAAAAACTCAAATCCCATTTTAATGACTTGTTTCCATAATATTTATATCTTAAAGATTCTCCTTTTCAAAATAGTAGCTTAAAACAAAAGAACTGCAAAGAAATACTGACCACTAATAATATGCATGTGTGTCTAGGCATGAACATGGACTGATTATTTGCAAGCTACTTTGAAATGCCTTAAAAAATAGAGTGGACGGATATATGGATAGATATGTGATAAAGAAAATACCACATATCGGGGCTGGGATTGTGGCTCAGTGGTAGAGCACTTGCCTTGCATGTGTGAGGCTCCGGGTTCAATCCTCAGCACCACATAAAAATAAAATAAAGATATTGTATCCATCTATAACTAAAAAAAAATAAAAAAAGAAAAAAAAGAAAATACCACATATCACATAAAGTAAAATGTTAAAAATCACAGAAACTAAGTGATTAGGTATATGGATGTTTGTTTTGCTATTCTTGCATACCTGAATGTTTAAAATTTTCATACAAAAATGCTAAAGGAAAAGCAATAATAAGACATACATTAAAAGGATTACAATTTTTATAAAATTCTCCAAGTGATCACTAACAATGGATTCATCTAATCTTTAAAATCAAACCAGGCATGCTATCGCATGCCTGTAACCCCAACACTTAAGAGAATGCGACAAGAGAATCGTTAGTTCAAAGCCAGCCTCAGCAACAGCAAGGTGCTAAGCAACTCAGTGAAACCCTGTCTCTACATAAAACACAAAATAGGGCTGGTGATGTGGCTCAGTGGTCGAGTACCCCTGAGTTCAATCCCCAGTACCCCCTCCAAAAAAATCAAATAAAGTGTTCAGAAATATGATGATAGCATCCGAACTCTGAAAATAGAAATGCCACAGTATATAACCATTTTCTTGATACTATTAACGTTATTTATTAGCATGAGTAAGGAGAAAGCAAAAAAAGCAAGTTGAATACTTATGCAATATAGTCTTTATCAAAATACTAAAACAAACATGCTGTCCAAGTTCTTGGATTCAAGTTTTTCTACAATATAAAATATGTTTATTTTTACAATACCTGAATGGGGTAGAAAGAACTGTGTTTGGAGTCTGTACAACTTGCCGCTGTGGAGTCACACCTGAGAAGTCACTCTCATGCAATGGGGTATTAAGTCCACCTTTTAATGGGGTATCCACATTGGTCAAGGCCATGAGGTTCTGGGCTTCCTGTTAACAAGAAACAAGGAAGCATGTTTAACGGCCTAGATAAGCTAGCAGAATCCTCTCTTCTGATCCTATTGTAAAAATCTTGAAGCAGCCAGAATTCTTAGTTTCTCAGTGAAAACCAAGAGAAAAAACAAATATTGTGCCATGACAGATTTCAATACTTCCATCCCTCTGTCCACCTAATACATCAGAAGTCATAAGTTCTAGAATAAAGTTTTACATGTCAAGGTATGCTGTTACAGCCTCATATATGAAACTGCCATTGCACAAAAGCTTCTCCTATTACCTGTGCCCTATCTCTTTATAACCATAACATACTAAGAATTCAAATTTCCCAATGTGTGCGGAGGCCAAATGTCAGAACACCTAGGTTTAAGTCTGGCTTCATCACTAATTCTTTATCCAGTCTTTATTAGCACCTCTGATCTCTCAGTTTCTTCTACTGGGCAATTAAGATAATTCCAAGTGACCGACACACTTGAAAAGACTCCTACAACTGGGTTCCTTTCAGAAGTCTTGCCTGATCTCTAGGCAGAAATGACTATGTTCCCTTTCATCCCTCCACCATAACCCTGTCCTTGTTACTTCCTCTGCATCTACGAATCTCTTAATCCCTAACTCAGAGCCTATGACAGGCTTTATTTTCCAAAGATGGTCACAACCATATGCATATGGTCTCATACTGCATGTCTGATTCAAACTCAATTATGAAAACACAGGGTTTTCATGCCCTTAAATGTAGGCTGCCTTGTCATTCACCTGATAACCAAGAGAATACATCACAAGTGACACTGCTTGACTTCAAAGGCTAGTTTAGAAAAAATAATGTCTTTTTCCACCATGTTCACTGCAACACTCACTTGGGAGCCCTGACACACCATATGAGAATTTCAACTGTTCTGAGTCCACCATGCTTAGAGAAAACCCAAGCCAGGTTCACTACATATTCCCAGGGAAGAAGCCAACCAACAACCAGCACCAACCACCACATATGGAAAGATCTATCAAGTCACCTTCAAGTTCTACCTGAAGCCCTAAAAATCATGGAGTACAGATGGGACACTTTTTTTATGCCCTGGGCAAATTTGTGGCCCGCAGAAATCATTAGCACAGTAAAATGTATTAGGACACTAAGTTTTGAGGTAAAACAAAAATAAGCAGAGCAAGGCTTATTCCATAATTCTGAATATCTTTATTCATGAGAAAGAATCTTGAATTTCACATTATCAAAGTCCTATTTATGTTTTTTGCTATTCTAAATACAAGTCATTTCCTGGAAAGAAATTTATGTGCCTTTAAAACTTCTGCATAAAAACTAGGAGAAATAAGGATCAAGTAGCAAAACCTATACTCCCAGAAGAATAGAATATGACCAATCATACATGCCAATATTTCAGGCAGGCAGAAGTATAAAATGCATTATACTTAAAGACCCCCAAAAATGATCAGGCTGAGGAGCAGAGAAGTCTGACACAGTAAGAGATGATCCAGAAGAATGCTAATGCATCAGAAAGCTGTCTCTACACTGGGGATTATTCTCTTATCAACTGTGTTACACAGGGATGTTTTCCAGAATGCCCTTTCCCATCCATATGGTTCAAAAGTAAAATAAAGGTAGAGGAAGAAGTAGAGGTAGAGGTGGCAAAGACGAGGCAGCAACCACTACACTGAAGGTTGTTTGTTGGAGTTAGTGAGACACATGCAGAAAAGATAGCAAGTTTCAGCACACCGTTGCACTTCTCAGCCCAACAGCAATCCCACACCCATCTCTAGATTTCTAGCTGCAAATTCACAGAATACAGTAGGCACAAAGAACCAACACCCTCCACAGCCTCCTTCATGCCTAGCTTCCAATTTCCCTACAAACTCTCCTTTTCAGATCTTTACTTCCCTAGCTTTTCCTGCAATTGTGCATAGATCCAATTCCTTTAACAAATTCCTAATTCTATGATATTCATGATGGTTCTGTTCCCCTTAATGAACCCTAACCAATGCACCCTAAGATCAAAGGAGGCCAAGAGACAAAACTCCTCTTCTCCCTGACTAGCTACCTGACTAGCTACCTCTGTACCTATATCATGCATAGAACAGACATCCAACCAATAAAAGCTCACGAAGTAAAGATCAATTTACCACATTTTTCATTAAAATAATAGATACTTTATCACAGTTAACCACACTAAATTCTCAACTCTTGTCAGTCTGTCTTAGAGGTTCCAAAGAGTTTTAATCAACTGGGATCATATTCCAATACTTCACTGTGGCAGACACTGCTAGCTACTTGTCACCAAAAGCATTCTTTTCTTCCACATATCAAAAACCTCCATTTTAACCAGGTTGCTCAAAACAAAACTACATAACCCAGTAGCTCAGTGTGGTTATATATCTGGTCAATGTGACAGAAGCAGAAACGATGAATGCAAGAGACAGCAGCCCTTGTTCTCCCTTCCTCCTTCTTGCCAGCTAGAGGCAGAAAGGACAGCTGGCACTGTAGCCACTGTACCTACCAAAGGGAGATACTGTGAAGAAAAGGCAGGAATGCACAGAACAAAACAGACCACCCCTAGGTCCCTGACAACAGAAAGTCCCATATGAGTCCTAGTCTGTTTATCTCTCAACATATAAAACATGAAACAAAAAATGAACCTCTATTCTACATAGGCCACTTTTGGGGTTTTCTATTAGAACTAAAATTAATTCCAACAAAAACACTTTTCAGATAACTATCCAAAATCTTTTAGAAAATGAATCCAAAATTACAAGTCCTAAACACTGCATATGTCCTAGCCTCTTGGTATTTTTTCAAAAAAACTATTACTCTCTAAATTAAACATTCTCTCATTATTACCTCAATACTCTTGAAGTCAGTCTTCAAAGCCTATATTAAACACACAAAAGGATAATATAAAGCTACATGAATAATCAAGACAGTGTGGTCCTGATATAGGAAAGCTAGCTATAGTGACCAATGGAACAAAATTCAGAATTCAGAAATATTCATGGTTAACTGCATTTTTTCAAAGGTGTCAAAATCATACAATGGGGGAAAGAGTATTTTCAACACATGGTGCTGGAAAAACTAGATATCCACAGGCAAAAGAATGAAGTTGGGCCCTTGTCTCACATCACACAGTAAACAGAACTCAAAATGAGTCACAGACCTAAATGTAAAAGCTAAAACTATAAAACTTTTAGAAAAAGACATAAGAGTAAATCTCCCTGATTTTGGACAGTGCTACATAAGGCCAAATGCAAAAAAAAAAAAAAAAAAGCGATCTACATCATGAAATTAAAACCTTTTGCCCTGTGAGAACGTGAAAAAGTACAATGACAACCCAAAAAATGGAAGAAAATGTTTGCAAATCATATATCAGATTAAGGACTGATACCTAGAATATACAAAGAATTCTTACAATTCAATAATAAAGATAAATAGCCCAACTGAAAAATGGGCAAAGGATATAAATAGCCACTTCTTCAAAAAAAATTTTAAAAATAGCCAATAAGCACATACAAAGATACTCTGTATCTGTAGCTACCAAGGAAATGCAAATCAAAAATACAATATGATACCATTTCATGCCCAGTATGTATGATCATAGGATGGTTATAATCAAAAAGAAAAAGGATAACGGTGTTGGTGAGAATGTAAAAAAACTGAAACTGTACATATTTCTGATAGAAGAGTAAAAGGATACAGCTGCTCTGGAAAACAGTCTGACAGTTTCTCAAAAAATTAGATGCAGAGTTATCTTAAGACCCAGCAATTCCACTCCTGAATATACATCCAAGAAAATGAAAACCATGTCCATACAAACAATTGTTCGAAGCACCATTATTCATATAGTCAAAAGGTAGAAAACGGGGCTGGAGTGGTAGAGCGCTTGCTTGAGGCACTGGGTTCGATCCTCAGCACCACATATAAATAATAAATGAATAAAATAAAGATCCATCAACAACTAAAAAAAATATTTAAAAAAAGGCGGGGGGGACTGAGGTTGTGGCTCAGTGGCAGAGTGCTTGCTTCGCATGTGTGAGGTACTGGGTTCGATCCTCAGCACCAGATAAAAATAAGTAAACAAAATAATGACACTGTGTCCGTGTATAACTAAAAAATATTAAAAAAAAAAAAGGTAGAAAATGCCCAAGTGACAACCAAATCATGAACGGATAAAGAAAATGTGGTATATTCATACAGTGGAATGTGACTTAGCAATAAAAAGGAATGGAATACTGATATATTTTACAATATGGTTAAATCTTGAAAACAGTACGTTAAATGAAAGAAGCCACAAAAGATTGTATGATTCCATTTATATGAAATGTGCAGTACAGAAAACATCAGAGAGACAACTGCACGGACTTAGCAGGTTTGAGGGGAATGGTGAGTGACTGTTAATGGATATGGGGTTCCTTTACAGTTGATGAAAATATTGTATAATTATGATGATGGCTGCTCAACTCTGAAAATACTATAATAAATTAATTATATGCTATATTATATCTCAATAAAAGTTTTAAAAAATACAATTTCCATTAAGTAGTCATATTACCTAATAATGCGATTTTTCCAAAAAATAAAAACCGCTTTATTATTTTTCACTAAAATTTTAAGTGCCAAGTAATCACAGTGCAAACTTTTTCAAATAGCACTATTGAAAAAGTGGAAGAAAGGATATTCCTGTCAGAGAAGACATGGAAAAGCTGAGACATGGATAAAATAACAAAAACAAGAATACATATCCTGCTGGACTTTGCATTTTAATTAAAAGTTTGAAGAAGTGTGCAAGGAATTCTGAGCCAGGTCAACACAGAGCATCTATCAGAAGCATCTACAGCACTCTAAGCCACCAGAAGAGGGCGGCTAACAGGATTCTTACAAACCTACAGTCATTATCATCCCCTATTATTAACAGGCTAGTTTAATTATATTCCTATATGTATTTTGCAAGGCTTTCAAAACTACAGGATCCCAAGAGGTAAAAGCGTATTATTATTATGAAGAAAAGGAAATGACACATAAGTTTAAACTTTAACTTGGAGGCATCCAGCCTTTTTTCCCCAGGTGGGTCCCAAAAGGCTAGCCAGCTGTACACCCTTTAGGCACTATTTAGGGCCCTTCATGTTTCTCCAGTGAATAGTTAGCAGAATTTCCTCTTTCCCAATCTGACTAAACAAGTTTACCTGACATTCTACCTGGTTATGAATACCCCAGAAGGCATTTTTAATTATGCTCAGAGTCCAAAAGAATAAATGCACAATCACAAAATTGCTTTATAAAATCTTTGATATGCTAAGTATTTTACTAATTTACTTGTGAAACCCCATGTCCAGGCCTCCTCAAAGTCTTGAGTTGGCTGATAAAATAACTAGTATGCAATAATTTAGTGGACTTACATGAACAATACAAAAGGAGAATAAAAGCTCTTCAGGAAAAAACTCTTCAGAGAGAACAATAAAGGCTTTCAAAACTACAGGATCCCAGGAGGTGTTAAAAGCATATTATTATTATGAAGAAAAGGAAATGACACATAAGTTTAAACTTTAACTTGGAGGCATCCAGCCTTTTTTCCCCAGGTGAGTCCCAAAAGGCTAGCCAGCTGTACACCCTTTAGGCGGGATATTAAAAGCTGCTTCTCTAAGGAGTCTGATAAATCTTGATGAAAAGACCTAGTGATACTGACATCAACAATTCCCCAAAGAAACATCCCAGTCAGATCAACCTCCAGCGAAGCTGGGCATCAAGGAGCCTTACCCACATACAAGGAATTTACAATTAGCTTTCAATTGCCCCTCACCCTCTACATATAGGAAAAGGGTCAAAGATCACCAAACATTTGAGAATACATGCTTATGAATGGCAGAGGACAACAAAACACTTAAGAGACTATAAAAGAGGAAAAAGCTTATAAAAACAAAACAAAACTAATAGTCCTAGAGACGTTAAGAGAAGATGTTCATAAAATAAGAATGGACATTAAAAAAATACTCAATACGTTTTTAAAAAGCTCCTAGAAATTAAACATCCAAGCATGGTAGTGCACACCTATAATCCCAGAGACTCAGGAGGCTGAGGCAGGAAGATCACAGATTTGAGACCAGCCTCAGCAACTTAGCAGGGCCCTAAGCAACTTCACAAGACCTGGACTCAAAATGAAAAATAAAAAGGTCTGGGGATGTGGCTCGGTGGTTAAGTACCACCGAGTTTAATCCCCAGGACCAAAAACAAAACAAAACAAAAAATTAAACAAACAAATCATCATAGATACTTAAAATCTGAAGAAAGATAAAATTGGAAAACATCCTACAAATAAATCAAAAAATCATAGAAAACTAGAGAGGAATGAAGACAAAAACTGGAGGTCTATAAAGTGACCAATGAAAAGGAAGAATTTTTTAAATTCAAACTGATTTTCAAGAATTAAAGGCCACAAGTCTCTAGAATGAAAAGATCCACCAAATACTTAGCAGAGTGACTGAAAAAGATCCACACAAAAAACCAGGGATGTGAAAAAGAAGATCACAAACACTTCCAGAGAAGGAGAAACTAGGTTTCCTACTAATAATCTGAATAATACAGCAGCAGCGGAAGCCAGATGTAGGAATCAACCTCAATATCTATCAACAGAGGAATAAATTTTTAAAATGTGATATACACACAAAATGGAATACTATTCAGCCTTTAAAAAGAAATCCTAGCATTTGGAACACAGATGAAACTGAAGAACATATCATGTTAAGTGAAATAAGCTAGGAACAGAAAGATAAATACCCCATGATATTATTTGTATGAAAGGTTATACTTGTAGAAAGAAAAACGGTAGTTACCAGAGGCTAAGGAGTACGAGAACCAGGAAACAAAATTTCAGTTAAACACAAGAAATCTACTGTACATCATGGTGACTATAGCATATAACTTGAAAATTGCTAACAAAGTAAATTTTTCTCACCACAAAAAATAAAAAATAGTACATGAGGTAATATATGTTAAATAACTTAATTGAGCCATTCTAAAATATATACATGTATCAAAATATCATGTTGAGCACCAAAAATATATACAATTTTTACCTGTATACAAAAACTAAATTTAAAAAAAAAAATCTACCTCCCATGAATCCTTTCTCAGAGAGCTAGTAAAGTATATCATGCTTCATTAACAGGAGAATAAACCAAGAAAGACAAATATATGGGAACCAGAAAATAGGGTATCCCAGGGATTTTCTACAGGGGCAGTGAAGGGAAATTGAAAAAAATAAAAAATAAAAATAAAAACTCATGCTGTGAATGGAAACAAAAAACTAGCCCCTGTGTTTTCTAGCTAGCACTGCCTACCTAAATCTGTGAACTTATACCTCCTGACTTTTGTTTCTATAAATTTTGACTGCTTCTATAAGCTTCTGCATGACTAACAAGAGGAGATACAATCTAACTGCTCCTCCCCAGTTTGACAAAATTGCATAAAATTCATTTTTCCCTTTTACATCACTTGTTTATTCCTTATGCTGGTGGGTGGCCAAATTCAGCCACTCAGTTATCCTGATAGATACCCTGGCTCAACTGCTGGTAACCTTTAGAAAGATAGATTATATGAAGTCTGACCAAATCATAGGAGACTGACAGTATATACAGTCTATACTTCAATTAGTGCTAAGTATTCAAAAAAATTCAGTAACTGAATAAAATATTAACTCCAAGAAAAAACAATACACTATACACCAAAGCACAGTATTATGCTATATATTATGTACAAATATGTATTTGTATAATATATAAGTTATAAGGCACCTCATAATTCAGCAATGAACAAGGTTTACAGTCATAAATCCAACCACAAACCAAAACTATAATGTAACTGTAATGGATAATGGTACTGTAATTGACAATGGGAGAACTGAAAAAGTCTATATGCATGACAGACACACAGGGTGCAAGAGGGCCAAATGTTCAAATTCTGTACAGAGAAATAACAATAGTTAAAACTGAAAACAATGAAGTCACAAGTATCTTAACAATATGAAAGTAAAAACAAAGAATTATAATTGGTACCTCTGCAGAGCAAGCAATGAGGGGCACAACTGTTTTTCAAGACTTGAAATTATATTTCTGACTATGAGAGAAAAGAAAATGAGATGTAAGGATACTAAAATTCTCAACAGTATTTTCCAGGTTTGAGCAAAATCTGTCTCTGGCATACAGACACCCAGGGAACACAAAGAGCTATGTATACACCATGCGTGAGGGAGAGTGATGAAAGCAGTACCACTGACATACGGTATCAAGCCAAGAAGAGAAATGCAAAGCAGTTTTTAAAATCACTGACACATACATCTCATTTCTTGCTAGGATTACTAGGCAACATGAAAACTTTAAATCCTTTGCTTTACTGACAGGTATAAAAGACTAGTGAAGGTAGAAGGATTGGCTTCACATTGTTATAAATTAATAATGTAGAAATAAAATCACCTAATTACTGAATCTGCTGATTTAGCTTCTCTACTAGACAAATGTTTCAGGATCTATGCATTCAGGACTCAAACTGCTGAGACCCTGAAAGAAACAAAACCAAACTACTTAGTGTTCTTCTTCATGATATCTTTGAATACAATAATGAATGTGAAAGGCTCCTCTACTATGTGACGCTGTACCTGCAGAATTCTGTCCTGGGAAGCTGGCGTTCGAGGTGTTCGAAGAGCAATGCTATTGTTGGTGACATTATATTCAGACAAAAGAGTACTGGAAGCAGAGTTTGTTATGCCAGATTCCTCAGCAGTCTGGCGTGCAATTTCACTTGCTTGGCCTACTTTTACAACTTCCTGAAGTTCTGCATCTGAAATCTAAAAAGACACAATGATCAGAGTAAGCAGCATTTTAACTGAGAACCAACACAGGTTAAAATTTCCATATTCTAGAAAGATGAATTGCTGAAGCTGGATGATGAACACACAGGGTCACTGTATTACCCCTAACGTTTTTGGCTTTAAAATTTCTATTTTAAGCCAGGCATGGTGGTGCACGCCTATAACCCCAGAGGCTTGGGAGGCTGAGACAGGAGGATCGCAAGTTCAAAGCCAGCCTCAGCAACAGCAAGGCACTAAGCAACTCAATGAGTCTCTGTCTCTAAATAAAATACAAAACAGGACTGGGGATGTGGCTCAGTGGTTGACTGTCCCTAAGTTCAATCCCTAATACCTCCCACCCAAATTTCTATTTTAAAAATTTTAAAAGCCTTTCCTACATGCTATGGGGGCAAAATTCATCTATGATATAGAATCAAGCTACAACTGCTGTATTTCTATACTGAAATTCTTTCAAACTAATATGCTTATGTACCAAGGACATAATATAATATAATATAAATAGTGCTTGTACCAAGAACATAATAGTGCTTATTCATATGGGAAGAAAAAAATGAATAAAAAAATAAAAATATCACACAATCTACTCAATCACAAGATTCTTAAATAAATCTAAAGGTAATTTTACCAAAATAAATATCTTAAGGAGTATTAAGGGGAAAATTTCAGACTAAATTAAAAAATACTAATAGAAAGAGCAACATATGACAAAATTCAATTATGTTCATGCTCACAGTCTTGTGTGGAGGCAGCCAACAGACTTCTGGGCAAACAAATTCTGCTGGTCTCCTAAGTCCTTTTTTCTGCTCCATTAAGCCTGTCTGATTCTGAAGAGCTATACTACCCCTCAAACGAGAATACTCAAAGTTCCCATGTTTCTGACCAACTAAAGGACTTAATAATAAACTGAATGAGGGAATGTTTGTATCTCTTTTCCACAACTCCCACACTGATTTTTCAGAGCTGTTTATTTTGTGTGTTTGTGTGGGTATGTACACTCACACACACACATAAATATTAGTTGTAGATGGATACAATAACTTTATTTTTTTAATGTGGTGCTGAGGATCAAATCCAGTGCCTCACAAGTGCTATGCGAGCACTCTACCCCTAAGCCACAACCCCAGCCTGTTTCTTTTCTTTCAAAAAGAAAAACATGATATAACAAAACATTCCCTGAAAGAAAGCAGCCTTAAGTCCACCAAGCCAGACCATACCTATCCTGATCAGCTACAAACAAGTGGCCTAGAGCCCTAATTGGTGACAAACTGCTCAGTGTTAACAAAACCATCATGGGCAGTTTAAAACTTCATATAATAATTTATACAGAGAAGCTGTTATTTATCATATTATACCACAATGATTTATTTTTATGTGTAGTTCACCCATTACACTAATTTCTTAAGAGCACTCATAACCTGAAACAAAGGCCCTCAAACATTTGCTGAATAAATGAGATGAGTTTATAAATCCATACAATAAAAAAACTTTTTATCAGATTACCTGAGGAGCCGGAAGAACTAGTTTGCTTCTCTTTTTAGTAAATTCAGAAACACCACTAGTTTGAAGAATAGCTGACGGCAAATCGGATTCTTTTTTCCTCTTCAAATGCTGTTTGTCTTTTTTTCTATCTCTTCCTTCTTTTTCACTATCATGGATCAAGATAGAAATTTTAAGTTACACATCAGCAATAACAGCAAAAGCCATTTAAATATTCATGTCCGGGGCTGGGGGTTGTGGCTCAGTGGTAGATCACTTGCCTTGTACGCATGAGGCACTGGGTTTGATCCTCAGCACCACATACAAAATACATAAATATAAAATAAAGGCTTAAAAATAAATAAATATTCATATCCTTTGAACAATCTTATTTCTAAGGAAAACAGCTTTAAAAAGGCAAAAATAATATACACTAAGCTGTTAGTATATTTAAAATGAAAATTCAGAATACTAATAGAATTAAGGGGATACACTAAGTCCTAAAAATTAAAACATAACCTGAAGACTGTGATAAGCAAAACACTGCATATAATGGCAAATCAGATTCCTACGATTATATTCATATAGAAATGTATGTGCACATAAAAGAAAAAAGACAAACATGCAAAAAAGCAACAAGTAAATGAAGAAGATGAAATTTAAACACTGAATTTTTAAGTGTCTCCTTAATATTGTTATTAAGTTGTTATGATTTTAAAAGTACACGATTTTTTAAAAGGGTATTTTAGTACTGAAAAAGACCATCTAAAAGTTGTTGGAAGCCTAAAGCCAGGATCAAAGCAGACTTTCAAAGCTCCTTGCCATCTTTTTTCTACCTGTTTTCCTTCCCCCCCCAGCTTGTCTAGTCCTTCCAAATGAGTATTTTCCTCTTTAATTTCTTTATTCATAGAGCCAATAAAACAAGGTCCTGCTCTGAGAAATATTACAATCAAGTACACTCAAGAAAATCCTGTTTTACAGTGGCTGATATCTGCTTAGAAACCATTCATATCAACAGAAATGGAAGGTCAACATAGAGAAGCAAACAAAAAATTCTTTGACAAGTATAAAATGCTCTTCCTACAATAAGCAGATGGAAGATTTAAAGAAACTCTGTTAAAAAAAAAAACTCCAAAAATAGGTGAAATCCTCTGTACTCTAAGACATAAACATTTATAAATACACATACTTATTCCCATCAAGTGGAAGATTTAAGAATGGAAAACATCAATAAATTTGTTCTTTTAATTTCATTTTAATAAAAACATGGTAAAGTTTTTACTTTAAAAAAAACCAGTCCAGATATTAACAGATTTTTTTCAGGCTTTTAGTAAAACATCTGATTTGTCCACAAACGTACATAAATTTCAAGATGTGATTTAGTGAGTAAAAAGTCCACTAAGAGCGGGTATGGTGGTGCACACCTATAATTGCATGGACAGGAGGCTGAAGCAGGAGAATTTCAAATTCAAGGCCAGCCTCAGCAACTTGTAAAACTGTCAGCAACTTAATAAAACACTGTCTCAAAATAAAAAAGAAAAACAGGCTGGGGGTGTAGCTCAGTGATATGCACCCCTAGGTTCAAACCCACAACCAACCAACCACTACAATTCAAGAGCAACAGACAGCATTCTGTGCTAACAAAACGAGAGACAGGGTCACAACTGGTTTTTTCAGAAAGGTGAATGCATTAAATAAAAACAGCATAAGCAGTCCACATTGTGCTAAATAATAAAAATTTGGCTCTGAAAACAACAATACAGAATTCCCATTATACCCATTTCCAGAATCAGAAAGGCAACTTACGATCTTAGCTCCCCATCAAGATCCTGTTGTCTTAATTTCCTAAAATCTGCATCAAGGGCCTGATAGTTTTCCTCAGAAGTATCATAAAAACCAAGAGCAGGCTTTTTTTCAAATGGGATTTCAGCATTATAATCAACTCCTCTCTTCTTTTTTCTTTTCTTCTGAATTTCTATGCCAGCTGCCCGAAGTTCTCTTCTTTTTTGGAGGGCAGCAAGACGCCTGAAGAAAAAGAATTCAAAATCACCTTGAAAATCATGTATCATGGGGCAAGGATGGATTATCCAACAGTTAAGAAAACTACCTGGTTATTTTGGAAAGAAATATTTATTTTTAAACCCTCATCTCATACCATTCACCCAAACAAATCCCAGTTTTGATTTAAAGGTGTACACACACATACAAGCAAAATGGAAAACCAGAAGGAACTGTAAGTAATTACGTATCCCATCTCTGGATGAGAATGTACTTGCTAAATATAAATTAATGTCAAAGGAAAAGATTAATTTAAGATTTAAATTTTACAACTACAGCACTATAAAAACCATAAGTGAAATTAAAAGGCAAATAATAGGAAAAATATTTGCAATTAATATTAGGAATGATTAAATATAAAAAGTCAATACAAAGTTTTTTAAAAACTTGCTCCAAAGGGTGGGGGATAACAAATGAAAATAACCGAGTTTTATTTGATAAAGAATCACGAATTAATAAGCACCATTTGTACATATCTAATTGATACTATCACACTTTTTTTAGTTAGAAGAGTGCAAAAAGTAGAAAGCCTCCCAAAAAGGTAATGAGAAAATAAAGTGGAATAGCTTTCTCCAAAAACATTTAGAAATATGCATTAAAAGCCTCAAGTTTTTCATATTTTTTTAACCCAGCAATTTTACTTCTCAGCCTCTAGCCTAAGGAAATAAATCAGAACATGAGCAAGGACTTAATGAGAAGACTGTTCACACCAAGCACTGTTTATAAGAGTAGATAACTGGACACAATCTAAACATCCATCAATAAGAAATTAAATTAATTAAATGAATTTGTAACATACCTATAAGACAGGATATCATACAGCCATCTATGTAACAGACATGACAAGAGGCCTAAGACAGAGAACTGTGTAAAAAATGTTTAACACACTAAAGAGCAACATGCAAAAATTACCTACCAGTGAATATGGGGTGACATGAATAATGTCCACCAAAATTTAACCATGATTGTCAGTTAAGGTGGAAGTCTACCTCATTTTCACTTTTTTCTTTGTACATTCCCATGATGCTATAACTTAATGATTTAATAACAAGAAAAGTTGCTCACAATATTAAAAGGAAAGACAAGTCACAAAACAGTATATATAAAGTGGATTTCCACTGTGAGTGCCTGAGGAACTCCATAAACCTATGTCCCCAGAGACACTGATGAAAATTACATATGTAAAAAAACCACCAGAGTAGGATTGGTAATTCAATGGTATAGCACTTGGCTAACATGCTCAATGTCCTAGGTTCAATCCCCAGTACCACTAAAAACAAACAAAATCTTGGGGCTATAGATGTGGCTGGCAGGTAAGGCGCTTGCCTGGCATGTGTGAGGCCCTGGGTTCAATCCCCAGCACCGCAAAAGAAAAACAAAAATAAAAAAAAACCAATTAAAGTTCTGGAAAGGATCTTAATAGGATATGGCCAAAAATATAAATATTCATTCAAGAAAATTTACTTAAACTCAGCAAAAAAAAAAGCAAACAAAAGGGGATGGGGTTGTGGCTCAGAGAGTACTTGCCTAGCACGTGTGAGGCACTGGGTTTGATTCTCAGCACCACATATAAATAAATATACAAAATAAAGTCCATCAACAACTAAAAAAAATTATTAAAAAAAAAAAAAAGCAAACAAAAGTATAGTAGCTGAAAAGAGAGACACTGTCTCCTACCCCTCAGCTCCAGGAGAAAGAAACACTACTCCACACAGCCAAGAATGCAAGGTTCTCTCTCCCTACCAGCTCCTAGTGTCAGGGATTTCAATTCAGGAAAAGCAGGACATCAGAATTTCTTACCCTGCCAAAACACACAACCACTTGCAGAAGCTGAGTTCCATCAAGAATGTCTAAGAGGGGCTGGGATTGTGGCTCGGTGGTAGAGTGCTCGCCTTGCATGCGTGAGGCACTGGGTTCAATCCTCAGCACCACATAAAATAAATAAAAATAAAGATATTGTGTCCATCTACAACTAAAAAAGTATATTAAAAAAAAAAAAAAAAAGAATGTCTAAGAAGTGGAGCTCCCCTATTTCACCTAAACAGTGCCATCTTGGGCAGAGTATTGCTGAGACTAGTACTTGCCCAGCTTCTGGGATGAGTGTTCCATGCCGAGACACACATTAAGGAGAACCGGGCTACTACACATCACATGCCCCCACACCCCACCAAGTACTCAGTTCATAAAGCAGGAGTGTCACTCAGACACTTGGGGAAGAAAAAGGTCACAGAAGAGTTCCAAATCTCCTTCCAAAGGAACTGACTTCATCAGCAGAGTGTAGAAAAGTTCCAGTCTAAGGACACTCTCAAAAACAATGGCAGTTGTGGTAAAAGGCAATTAAGAAACTAACAAGCTGGGCACAGGGGCGCACACCTATAATCCCAGCACTTTGGGAGGCTGAGACAGGAGAATCCTGAGTTCAAAGCCAGCCTCAGCAACAGCGAGGCACTAAGCAATTCAGTGAGACCCTGTCTCTATATAAAATACAAAATAGGGCTGCGGATGTGGTTCAGTGGTCAAGTATCCCTGAGTTCAATCCCCGGGAAGAAAAACAAAAAAAGAAAGTAATAAATTCACTTAAGGGGCTAGAGCTGTGGCTCAGCGGTAGAGCGCCTGCCTCGCATGCGTGAATCACTGGGTTCAATCCTCAGCACCACATAAAAATAAATAAATAAAATAAAATATTTTTAAAAAAATTCACTTAAGATAGAGGCACAACTGTAGGGCCAGTAGTTGGCCAGAGATAAACTGAAAGAGAAAGCTGTGAGGAACCCTCCTGGGGTCAGTAGAAATCTTCAGCACTGATTCCAGGTACTAGTCCTTCAGAGGAGCCCAAACTGGACTGGACTGGGTTGTGGAATAATTTATACTCCAGGACACTGCTAAAAACAATATAGCACACAGCTAGGTATAGTCAGGGAAAGGGATGTCAAGAGAGCTCTTTCCAAAACATGCCATCCCTGAATAACTATGGGCATATCCAAGATTGCCCTTCCCTGAGAAGCAGCATTAGAAACCATATTTCTTGCCAAGAGGGAGGGAAGCAGAGAACAGACCACTAAAATAATCAAGTTGGTTCATCAAACAAGTAAACAAGCAACTAACAATACATGAGGATAGGAAGGGGCAATACCCAGAATTGCTACAATATATCATCTAAAATAAATGTCCAGTTTCCAAGAAAAAATTATGATAAACATATTACAAAGAAACAGTTACAAGGAAACCAAATAAGATTAACAGTTGACTTCATATATGTATAAATAGGTGGGGAAAAGTTTGGGAAGAATATATTCCAAATATTAATTTTGTTCTTTAAATAATGGAAACAAAAACTTCAAATCACATCAGAAAACCTTTACTACATAATGCTAAGTGAATATAATGAATCCTTGTAGCAAATGCATATTATACCAGTTATGTCCAAAACTGAAAATATTAACAAGTAGTAGAATTAAAAATATATTACTTTCACAATCAATAAAAATGCTTTAAGTTATAAGATAGATTTGTAATTTAACATTTAAATACTCTTGCATGCACTTTGCATACAGGCCAATGCAACCTGTATGTACTACACAACTTAGAAAAATTGTTGATTCTACAAGAAAAAGTGTTGATTCTACAAGAAAACCCACAAAAAATTGTAGAGTTAAAGTCTGCAAAAATATATTGAAAGCAATCAATGTTAGCCAAACTTGGATTTTTCACATATGCATTTGCTGTAATCCTAGTCCACCCACATGGCTAATAGGCTCTAAAAAACAGGTCTCCCAACAATCCTCCAAACTATTCTTCCAAACAAAAATGGAAAAGTAAATTTTTTTCAATCTTACTTTCTTAACTCTCAACAGCATAAAGCATAGAAAGGTGGCTGAGACTGATAGAAAATTTAGCTACTCCTCTTGGTTTGTGTTCACTATCCCAAGCCAGTCATATTCTCATCAAAAGTTAACTATCCTAGATTAGTGATTGGCCAGCAATGCCAATAGCATAGCATCCTTTGGAATGAAATAATGCTCTCTCTCAGTATATGGCACTTCAAAGCCATTACTGGGGAAACCATCAACACAACGATATTCACCATGTCAGGAAGTACTTTCTGGCTAGCTTGACAACCACAAAAGGAATTGTGAAGGCTAGGGAATCACTCCAATTCCTGAATCCCCAAAGTTAATAATAAGCTGTTATACAGTCCAGATGGTCTGTCAACTTCATCTTGGTTTCTGGGCCATGAGGAATATAAATCATAGATTTACCAACAAGAAACAAATAGGAGAAAATGGACAAAATCCTGAATAAAAGATACATCACTCCCATTTTTTAAAATTAGAACTTTATAGTTACATATAGTAGCTGGGTTCATTCCAGCAATCTCATATATGCATGGAAATTGATTTTAGTTATTATCCCCCCCAACCCCTGCTTTTCCCTCTTCCTTTTCTCTCCCCACTTCCATTCTCCTTCCTCTACTATTTTCTTTCACTCATCTATAAATTTATATTTGATTGGTTCTTTATATTATCCTATCCTTCCCTCCCCCTTTCCTTTATTTTACTCTAGCTAGGAGAAAACATTCAACCTCCGAGTTTCTGAGTTTGGCTAATTTCAGTTAGCATGATGTTCTCTATTTCCATCTATTTACCAACAAATGCCAAAATTTCATTCTTTTTTTACGGCTAAGTAGAACTCCCTTGTATATATACCACAATTTTTTAATCACTTCGTCTATTGATGGGCATCTAGGTTGATGCCATAATTTAGCAATTATAATCACTCATTTTTTAAATGAAGATTTCTATGAAAGCCTAAAATTTGGTTCAAGGGTCATGAACTCCATGTTCAACCAAGATTCCTATTTCATAGCCAGTGCCCTACTAAGAAGACAAACCAACTAGCAATCATGAAAAAAAGTCAGTTGTGTGTGTCCTCCAGTCACTTGCCTCCAAGATGCTATAACATATGAAGCTTTGCTATACTAACACATCAAATACTAGGTAAACTGTGCATAATTTGTCATGTCTTCAAAAAATTTTAAACACATGTAGTTTTTCTACGACTACTCTAAAATGGTTGGGGGGGGCACAATTTTTTTAGAATAATAAAGAAGCCATATAGAAATTGGACAATTAAGATCATTATTCACTAAACAGCACTGATAAATAATTTGATTTTAATGGTCTTAAGAATGCACAGATCAGGGGCTGGGGTTATGGCGCAGTGGTAGCGTGCTCGCCTAGCACGCGGGAGGCACTGGGTTCGATCCTCAGCACCACATAAAAATAAAATAAAGATATTGTGTCCACCTACAACTAAAAATAAATATTTAAAAAAAAAAAAAAGAATGCACAGATCAGGGCTGGGATTATGGCGCAGTGGTGGCGTGCTCACCTAGCACGCATGGGGCACTGGGTTCGATTCTCAGCACCACATAAAAATAAAATGAAGATATTCTGTCCACCTACAACTAAAAAGTAAATATTAAAAAAAAAAAGAATGCACAGATCAATTACTGAAAATGAACTGAGAAAACCACACCTGGCTTCTTCCAACTGTTTCTCTCTTGCTTTCCTCTTGGCCTTCTTTCCCTGAGTGTTAGCCAGGCGGGCTCTAGCTTCAGAGAGCATCTCAAGTTCATCTGCAAAAACAAAGAGAACAACTAAGATTCTTTCCAAGCAAGGTATGTATATACTCTAGTGCTTAAAATAAGAAAAAAAAAAACCCATAAATACACTCTTTATACAGTGGAACATAAAGAAGAAATTAAATTAAAAACCAGGTCCACCACTTGCTAGCTATGTGATGTTAGTCACCTATTTACCCTCCTTGAGCAATTCCAACTTCACAGGGCATTAGGTTAAATAGCTAATAAGCAGCAGACATAGATCTAAGTCCAATTCCTCTGACTCCTGGTTCAACGTCTCACAGAATCATCATAAATCTCATCATAGTCTTACAGTATTGCCTTCTCACAGAGATTAAATGATCTGTCTAAAGGCAAAGAAGGATTGAGGTCCAATATCCTAACCTGTTGGACAAAAGAATGAGAAACAGAACTTCATACTTTTGGGAAATCTGCCCAGTTGTATTACACTGCTTAATATATTAAAAGAATTGAAGAAATGAAAGACAAAAGGAACTATCCAAAAGAATAACTATTCTATAATAGAACAGATGGGAGATATTTTGGAAAGATACTTAGAATAACAACTGCTAATAGAATTGGAATTCAGAAAAATCAGAGGAGTTCAGAAAGGAATTTTAAAAGTTTAAGAGGCCTGAGGAGTCTACAGTTAAATAAAGAAACTAATTTCTCACAAGCATACACTTACCCTCATCCATATCAATTGGATCAGGTCGTGCTGGTTTTGTTTCTGGATTTGGATCTATTTCTCCAGGTTTAAGTTTTCGTGGATCATCTGTTGTTTCCTCTTCATTGTCTCTTTGGGCAGTTTTGTCCCTAGAAAAAGCTCAGATGAGTTAGTCGGAGTTATCATACCAGTTGGTACTCCTTTTTCTCAAAAAAAAAAAAAAAAACCCATCAATGAATGAGCATTAACAAAGCAATTCTATCATTGCTTCATCTGAAATAGAGTATTAATTTCAGATACTCTATTAATTAATAGAGTATCTAATTTCAGAGAGTGCTTTAATTCACTATAAAACAGGACTCAAGCAGCCCCCGAATCACAAATGAAGTACGGGCCTACAACAAAAACACCAACAAAAACAAAAACGTTCTAATAGTTCATTCTCAGCAGTGTGATTATGGGTGACTTTCATTTGTTCTTTTACTATTATTTTTCCCCAAATTTTCTATGATGAACATGTATAGCCTGTATACTTTTAAATTATTCTTTTAAAAAGTACACACCAAAAGATGTAATTTTGATCAACCATATGACATCTGAAATATAGGACCCAACAGCTTTAACTCCTCTGGCTGTAGTCACATCTATAATTACAACTTTAAAGACAGGAAATGCTAAAAGTTTGTTCAGTCTCATTAACATATACACATATTTTAAATTGCTTTTGAAGATTCACTTACAGGAGAAATTCATAGTGTTCCAAGCACTGGGCTGCTGTTCTTCCAATGATTGGAGCTATAGTCCTCCACTGAGTTGGCATCAACTTAGCCAAGTGCAAGAGTTTTTCCTCTTCTTCTCTGGACCATTCTGTTTTCTTAATGCTTGGATCCAGCCATTCATACCTATTACAAAGATAGTATTTTATACCTTAATCACCTAGTATAAATATCCAGTTTCTACACTAGATACACTGACATCTGAAAAACATGCTCTCATCCTTCAATTACTAAAGCTGCTCTTTTTGACAAGAGAATATTCACTGTGTGGTTAAACTTAACCCATTCAATATTCTCCATCTTACTACATTCTATTGTATTGTAATTATGTGAGATTTATAATACTTTAAAAAGGTAACTTGACTGAAACATGATCATATGCCATCTTTTTCAACTCACTTGTTTTTATTTATTTTTTACCAGAGATTTTGAAATTATTTGGAAAAAGTATCACCTCATTATTTTTTGTGTTTCTAGTTTTTGTAATACTTCCCCATGCTTTCTCACAAAATCTTGGCTTATTTCTTTAAGCATTTCATTATACCCACTAAATGCTGTTTCATCACTATATTTTTCTGTCTGGTATGCTTTTAAAATTAAGTAAAACTACCCTGATCTCCTCAGTCTTTTCTAATATCCACTCAACCCACCTTTTCCATCCAGTACTCAGCTGGATGAGAGGCTGGCAAGTAAAACATAAGTCCTCACAACCTCTAGAGCAAGAATTTAATGCCACTAAGAGAAACAGAAATCCAAACCACTTCTTCTTCCTGAGAACCATCTTCCTCTGCAGTCCAATTTCTACCTCTTGATCCTTTCCTGTATCCAAATGCCTAGGAAATTAGGTCACTCCTGTATAACCAAAGTTTCTTCCTAGCAGCAGATGGGTAGTAGCTGGCACCATTTCACTCATGCCAAGAACAAACACACACAATTTAATGCAGCCAACTCCCTGTGATTTAAAAGGTAACACCAAAGATGTACTCTTGGCCTATGTTGCATCTTAGTGTAGAAATATACAATATTTCAATTGTTATGAGAAAACTCAATATTGGGAGCTAGCTTAGAAAATTAACCATTATTTATCATTTATTTCTTTGTGAAAATAAGTCTTAAAGCAATCAATTTATAAAACTTTTGGGACACAATCCATTTATAAGCTGAGGACCATCTGTCCTTAAAAGATTTTATGCTTCACAAAGTGCTCTCAAACACATTAACACATTTAAAAATGGAGCTTTGATCTCCATCAGTTAGTTTCAAGTATTTGTATCCCTAATTGGAAGAAAACAGGGGCAGGGTAAAGTGAATAGAAAAAAGTCTTGCCCAGGATCACAGAGGAAGCAAGTGGCAGCTAAGTCTAAAATCCCACGTCCCAGTCTATATCCCAATGCCTTCTTCCTTTGAGAAGATTCAAAGAACTGATGTTTCCCTCATCATAATCAAGGTCACTTTTTGTTTTCCACTCTTTGACTAGTACATACCATCTGGCTTTGCACTGCTTTGCTGATTTTCTATGCAGCAACGAGGCAATCCTAGACCACTGGTTTTTCCCATATTTCATTACTGCTGCTTTCAGAATTTCATCCTAAAAGAATTGTCAGAGAAGAGTACATTCAATCACAAAATTCCAAGTGAGAAAAGACAAAATTTAAATTAATTCTGATGGGGTGTGGGGTCTCAGGTTAAAAAAAATAAAAAGGTAAAAGAGGGGCAGGGTGTTGGCTCTCACCTATACCCCAGGAACTCTGGAGGCTGAAGCAAGAGCATCACAAGTTCAAGGCCAGCCTTGGTAACTTAGCAAAACCCAAAATTTTAGAAACAGTCTGAGGATGTACCTCAGGAAAAAAGCACCCCTGGTTCTATCCTCAGTATAAGGGGTGGAGGTGGGGGCAAAAAAGTACAAAACTAACAGCAATCAAGAATAAAATAATGGGCTGGGGTTATGGCGCAGTGGTAGCATGCTCGCCTGGCATTCGTGAGGCACTGAGTTCGATCCTCAGCACCACATAAAAATAAAAAATAAAGATATTCTGTCAGCCTACAACTAAAAAATAAATGTTTAAAAAAAAAGAATAAAATAAAATTTTAAAATTAAGAAGAAATCTCTGAGGACATCTTACCCTCTCTTACACACATATTCCTCAACAAACTGGAAGTAGGAACAGCACAATCTCAGCAACACTATATCCTGACAGAGATTAGCAAAAGTATTCTCCACTGTGTAGCTCTTTCTCTTCAAAAAAGTATAGTTCATTCATTTATATAATCATTCAAGAAATACTTCCTAAATACCTACCTTGAACCACGTCTGTTACAGGGAAAAAGAGAATCAAACAAGACACATCCACAGCTCAGTAACTTGGGACTCTGGTCATGCACAGCATTGCCTCTCCTGTCCCTTAACACCCACAATGACTCAAGAATCCACATCTCAAGTCTAACCTAAAAAATATTTCTCTCCAACCCCACCAGTCAGCTCACCCAGTCTCCTCTAGTCTCTAAATACTATTTCACCAAGGCACCCAACACAATATGGAATGCACCAATCTCTGAACAGCTTGGGAAGCTAAGACACAGCAGGGACGATGAGGCCACAGATTAATGCACTTGGGATATTTTACTTTTAGGATTTTTCCACATCAAACTTGAGCTCCATGCCTTGTATTTGAGTCTCTGCACTTCATTTCCTCTCCTATTATCAGAGGGGTTTTTTAAAAGACTGCAGGGCCTTGACCACTGTATAGAAACTCTGCTGTTAATTGACTCTGTATATATGTCTCTCCCTTAAAGTAATCTCTTCTCCAACTTAAACAATCTGGTTCCCTAATCACAAGCTGAATAATTTATCACTGCCTTTATTTGTAACTTTGTTGAAAGAATGCTACACTTCAGCACATCCTCAACCAAATATAAAAGCAGGTATCCACCCTACTACATTCATTCCCAAACATCTGCCAAACACCCTACTTCATGATGGTGACTATCTTAGGTTCTAAGGCTACCAAGACCTGGTCCTTTTGCAATGCCGTCTGGTGAGAGAAGTAACAACTAGCACTTACTGAAATGTCTTAATCTACTTAATCCTCAAAAACAATAGGATTACCCCCTTTAGAAAAATGAGGAATGGAGGTGTAAGAGGTTAAGAAACTTATCCAGCATCACATCGAAGGATATGATGCGTGAAAAAGAACAAAACAAACTATAATAAATGGACAAAAGAAGTACCATGAGATTACTGGGGATGCAACTTAAACTCTTACAGGGTGGATGAGCAAAGACTCCAAGATGTGTTTCTGAACTGGGTTTGAAGGATGGTCAGGAGCATGCCACGCAGTAAAAATACATTCCAAGACGGCACAGGAGGTAAATAAAGCACCTGAAGACGTATTCCAGGAACTAGTAAATTCACTACCATCTGAATACCACCTGCACTAAAATTTAATTTCAATTTTACTCCAGTTCTACTGCCCTTGGACTCACCCAGGCCATTATCCACTACGTTTTGTGGAAGCAAAAACTATGATAGGCAGTTTGTTCTGTCTGGCTTCTGTCCAGGTATAGGCAGAATAACAGGAAGTTAAGAAAGAGACCTTGGGATCTGTCGGGAAGACTGACAGGTTATGCCTCGATAACAGATAAGCAAAGGAATGAGGGCATAAACGGGCTCTTCGAACCTGGCACTCAAGTTGCTTTCCCTGCGCAAGGGAGTCAATGAAAAACAAAGTTGTGGCCACAGCAACTTCTTTGAGTCCCAGAGAGAGACAGAGTGCTCGGACTGAGAGGGTGATGGTGCCCCAGAAAATAAACTCTTGCTGACATCCCATTTCCCTCGCCACAGAGTTCCTCCACAGGAGCAAGGGGGCGCGTCCTCAATTCAACAAACATTCACTAAGAGCCCAACAGATGCCCAACAGAGCTGAGTGGCCAGGTGGTTAAATCGCGATCCCTGTCCTTGAGGTGCTGAGATAACACCCGGCGTGACAAGGTAAAGGCCCCGAGCGTCCGCTCTCGCGCTGAGACCTCGCGCTGAGACCCCGCGCAGACCCAGCAGGGCATCCTCCTGGCCTCCTAGACCTTCGCGCGCGTGCGCAAAAGCTGTCGGAGGGGGCAGAGGGCAGCGGACGGCGGGAAAAAGAGACCCACCTCGGTGTTCCTCCACACGCCCCCTTTGATCATAATTCGGGGCATCTTGGCGGCGAAGTGTCCCGGCAAGCGGCCGAGAGGAGCTTGCGAAAAGTAGTAACGGTGACTCGGTCACGAGACCCAAAGCCGCCACTTCCTCCAAACGCGACCTTCTGCTTTGAAGAGATCTGCGCAGGCGCGGGAGGGCGGGGCGACCAGCAGGTCTCGCGAGATGTCGGTCGCTGAAGGGTAAGAAGAGCTCTGTGAAAGCTTCAGGGTAGCAAGACTGACGGAAAACCACCGAATTGCTGCAGCCAAAGCGCCTTGCGCCGCGCGCATGTCCAAGACGGGTAGGAAGAAACCAGGGTTCTCGCGAGATACCAGAGGTGGAACTTGGCTGGGAACGCAGAGGTGGAGTTGGTCGTGACGTCACTCAGTGGCCGCGGGTGGAAATGTCAGGAGACTCGGGTTTCAACCCGGTTAGTCCGAAGAGAGCTTTGTTAATTTATTAATGTAACACTTTATTAAGCATCTCGCTATTAGGAATTTATTCTCAGAATGCTTAGGAAAAGGCAGTAACCTTTATTAAGGCTCAGTGTTCTAACCCGTAAAAGTAGAGATAATGATGGTATCAATCTCATACGATTGTCCTAAGGACTAAATGAGATCATAAACCTGGCACCGTTATCTAATACATAACTGCACAAAAAAAATTGCAGTTATTACTGCAAGGATGGCAACGCCAACCTCACCCACCCTATCCCAGAAATCGGCGGACATGTCACATCAGAGCTTTTGATTATTAAGAGTTGATTATTAAGAGTTGCTAATAAGGGCTGGGATTGTAGCTCAGTGGTAGAGCGCCTGCCTCGCATGCGTGAGGCACTGGGTTCGATCCTCAGCACCACATAAAAATAAATAAAATAAAGATAATGTGTCCATCTACAACTAAAAAATATAAAAAAAAAAAAAAGAGTTGCTAATAATAGGCTCTGGTGTTAGACGAACTCGGTTAAGTTGGAGCCTTGGCTCTATTCTCAGTGCCCTCATCTGAAAAGTGGCGATAAGCATACCTAATTCACAAATTTGGAGCGGGGGCGGGGGCAGATTGAAATACAACCAAAACCCAATGAGGTAGAGATTGTCAAGCTCTCTGCCATCCCAATAACACAGTCTTAATCGCTATTTCAGAACATCTCTTTGGCATCAGCTCTGAAAACTATGAAAATATTTAGTTAGTGAATCAAGAAACAGCTCTGAGTATTTATATAGTGGCTTTCTTTTCATATTTCTTCCTTTCTCCATTTGCCTCTTCTGGAAGAGCTGGAAATTTGGGGAAGAGGGGTTAGATTTATGTTAATTTTTTACCTACATTTTATTGGTACAATGGAAAATTGCGTCAATAAAATCACTGCTTTCTCTTGAAAGGGAAGCAGTGTAGAATTATGAAAAGCACACTGATGCAGTCATCAATGATCTCGTTTCTCTCCTATCTCTGCTGTCAGCTGGCTCTGTGACTGGTGAGAAGCTATTTTCTGTCTCTTCAGTTTTTCTGGTGGTTGCTAAACCTCTAACCTGTGACACCCAGGAATTGTCTGCTACTGTGTTTGGGACTGTGGAGACTAAGATGGGAAGAAAGCAGGTCACAGATATATTGAAAGGAGCAGGAGAAAAGTGTAGAGAAACTGAAGAGATCCCAACTTTGTTAGAGTCCCTGGATCTTTATGTTCCAGAGTCCCAGCTACATCTTTATTCTTGTATTCTGATGATAAATTTGTTCCCCTTTTTTCGATCCTCAGCACCACATAAAAATAAAATAAAGATATTCTGTCCACCTACAACTAAAAAATTTTTTTTAAATATTTATTTTTTAGTTGTAGGTGGACACAATAGCTTTATTTTTTTATTTTTTATGTGGTGCTGAGGATCGAACCCAGTGCCTCCGGCGTGCTAGGCGAGCACGCTACCACTGCGCCATAACCCAGCCCCCAACTAAAAAATATTTTTAAAAACTTTGTTCCCCTTTTGGTTTTAGCCAGTTGAAGCTGGGCTTCTATTATTTGTTTTGGTACTGAGGATTGAATCCAGGGGCACTTTACCACCGAACTACATCTCCAGCCCTTTTTATTTTATTTTTTTTAAAACTTCATTTTTTATTTTAAGTGATGTGCTATTATTTTTTTGTATCTTTATTTATTTTATGTGGTGCTGAGGATCGAACCCAGTGCCTCACGTATGCGAGGCAAATGCTCAACCGCTGAGCCATAACCCCAGCCCCTTATTTTTTATTTTAAGACAAAGTCTCACTCAGTTGCTGAGGTTGGCCTCAAACTTGCAAACCTCCTACCTCAGCCTCTCAAGTCGCTGGAGATGTGCACTCTCCAGCTGGGTTTCTATTATTTGTAAACTAGAGTCCTAACAAATCCAGAGTTGGACCAGTCCTTTCTCAGAGCCCATTCAGATCTAATATTCCAAGAGTCCATGATGGCTGCTTCTTCCCACTCAGGACCACCAACTATACGATTGCCACCTTTCTGCCAACTAGAAAAGGGTGTCTCTTCCTCAAGACACTTTAATGTCACCTGATGAAAAAAAGTTGTCACAAAATAGAGATGTTTTGAAAACAGAACACTCATTACTATAAGAAATTTAGATCATGTATATAATGTGAATGGGTCTTCTAGGGGCATATATCATATAACCAACCCATCCAAACAGAGCAGCCCTGTCAACTGTCCTCCAAAACACTTTTGAATGTGCAGATACTATGTCCTCTTTCAGGGTTCAGAAAATGAAAGTTCTGGGATATCTGAAACCAGAGCCCCATTAGCCATTAACACCAGAAAATGAATTTGTGGTCTTCAGGATGACCAGAATTGGCCTGTTTCCTCTGCCACATCATCCCAGCCTCACCAGTCAGTATGAGAGTTCCCACAAAGAAGCCATCTCCACCCCAAGGACTGCCAAGGATCTCTGGCAGGACAGCCAAAAGAAGCGACCACCATCAGGCAGCCAGACTGTAGTCATTAGGCCACATAGCAAAATGAGTACCTACTTCTTAACAGATTTAATGAAAAACTGGCTCTACTTCTTCCTCACTCACCCAAGACACTGTTTCCCAAATGTCCCTCAGAACACTAGTCACATGGGATACTCCACAAACATAAACATGTTTGTCAGATTACATGAGTTTCAGAAAACCATCATGCTGTCTTCCCTCTTGCAGAATCACCAAAAGTAAAACCTGTAAGAAATTATAAGATACATCTGATTAGATTTTTGAAAATTTTCCCCTATACCTTATTGTGGGTTGAATTATTTTCTCAAATAGATATGTTCAACCATCAGAGACTGAGCCTCCAAGAAGGAACCAACACTGCTGACACCTTAATTTTACACTATGAGCCTCCATGATTATGAGAGAACAAATTTCTCTTGTTTTAAGCCACTCAGTTTGTAGTACTTTGTTATGGCAGCCCTAAGAAGCTAATAACACACTCCTTTTTTTTAATAAAGCATTTCCAAATTAATCTGACCTTGCAAACCTTTTTTCTTATACCTATTGGCATGGAAGAAACACAATTTGGGAAATTCTGGCTCAATAAAAAGTGGTTGGATGATCCATCCAACTTACAAAGGGAAATTTTTAGATTGCATTATCCCCTATTTCCCCACCCCTCATCATTTTCTGGGGAGCTGGTTCTAAATGGATTGACATTTACTTAACCAAGGAAAACATTAGAAATTCTAGTTTCCCTCTCATCCATTTTTTTCTTTTACCACCAAGATACTAGGCAAGAAAAAAACTAAAATTAGAAGTAATAGCCATGGCAACACCAAGCACAGTCGGGGGCCAGGGGTCAGTCACCCCTGCAATCTTCCTCATCTCCCCCAAATAAACATATACAATTTAAAAATCTGTCCTGCCTTGCAAACACAATTTCAAAAGACAACTCTGGCCCACCCCAACTCTTAGATTGCCATCCCCCTCCCATTTAGAAATGCCATTAGCCAGCACTGGGAAAAGCTAATACTCTGTTGTCAGATTACTGCAAAATGGAATTTTATGTACTGTAATCCTGGTAATTCATGTCATATTGCTCAACATGGTTAATCACCTAAATTTGCTTGAGTTGCATCTATTGACTCTTCCCTTATGGTGGGTCCAATTGTAGTTTGTAATTTTTTCTCAGTATCTTATCTTTGTGGGTCTCATTTCTAGGGAGCCCCTTTGCCCCTATGCCCCGAGATAGAAAAGTGGCCCCAAAGAGAATTTGCTTTTCCTCAGGTCTCTGAGGTTCAAAGGTCAATTCAAGCTCACTGCTCAGTTTGGGATCAACATTCCAATTGGGTAATGAATATCTAGACCCCAAATCCACATGGCATAGTTTTCACAGAAGAATTTGGTGGGTTTTTTTTTTCATATGTATATATCCAGACCCCAGTTTATATGCCCAACTACAACTTTGGCAATTCCACCTGTGTGTTATCACAGGCTCCTCAAAATCAACTCACCCAAAACTGACCTTCTCCCAGAAAACCTGTACTTCCTCAGCATTCCTTACTTCAGGGAAGAGCACAGGACAACCACATTTGGTTGTATAAAAAGTTAACGCACAATAAGCAAATAGAAGCTGAAATCCAGCTTACACACAGCTCACCCAGGTGTGCATTTACCAACTGGGTCTTTTGGAAGCACGTCTTTCTCTAAATATACAAAGACGCCACATGAGCTAGAGGTGGCCCTGGAAGCAACACCATCCCCCTGTGGCCACTTTTCCTTCTCCCATACCTCTTTCCTGGCTCAAGCCAAGCCATCCTCCAGTCTTACCACATCTTTCCCCTACTTGTCCTCAAAATCCATCTATTTATACCACCTCCCTTATACCTTACCACAAATGGCAAAAGTAAATACAGAGCTCTCAGTTCAGTTTGAATTTCAGATAAAGAACATTGTTAATTGTTAGTATTAACTGTGCCCAGTGTATCTAGTCTGTCCTCTTTTTTAACAGAACTCTCAATTTTTACTCCATGTCCATGTTGTGTCCAGCCAAAAAGACATATTTGTAACCAGGTGATCACCCCGACACTCATATCTTCCCACAGGGAGCTTGGCTCTGCCTGTCAGCTGCCCTGTACCTTCTTTACATTTGGTGGAGGCAGACACATTTCCTCAGACAACAAGGTGTTGGAATATTTGGCTGCTTATTTGATAGGAAGCTGTACTCATTCATGCAAAACATAGAAATGTTTGTTTTTCATTTAAGTAATCTTACAAAGTCCAGGTTTAGGAGCCTCAGTGTTAACTCTCAAGGCAGCAGTGGCCTCTCTGTTTCTCAGGGTGGCTTCAGGCCACAGTTCTTCCTAGAACTCCCTAGTATTGGAAAGACACCAGTCATCTCAATGGATTCAATCTCCTTTCCTAGAGTTCACTGGGAACTTGAACCATATACCCCCTAAAAATCAAACTATCCCTTGTCTGGCACATTGCTCAGTCCTGAGTGAAGATATTTATATATCAAGGTACTCTTTCTTGATATAACAGCGAGAAGAGAAAAGCATCTCTAGGCTGCTACCTGATCTTCAGGGATTCCAACTCAAAAATACAAAGTCAAGATCAATAAGCAATGCTTTCACCTACCTAGCTTTTGAAAGTCAAATATGTAGGGGCCAAAGGAAACAGTCTAACCAAACCAAATTCCTTATATTAGAAGTGTGGACAATTAGTGGAATCCTATAGGATATTTATAAATGCTATGTGGAATTTTTGAAATTTAATACCTGCTATGGTTGGAATATGGTTTATTCACCAAAGGTTCATGTGCTGGAGGGATAGTCCCCTACATAATGGAATTGAAAAGTGATGGGACCTTCAGGAGATAAGGCCTCACAGGAAGTATTGCAGAGTGTGGCTATCCATGCAAAAAGGTTAAAGCTATCTAGGCCTTGCCAGGAGTGTATTAGTTCGCAGGAAAGCAAGTTGTTATAGAAAAGCATATGCCTGGCCCTTGGTCTCTTGTTTCGTCTCTGGCTATGTGAGCTCCTGACACATGATGCCATCTACTATGATATAATGTAGCCAGAAGGCCTTCACTAGAAGCTGATCAGATGGGACCACTCAACCTTGGACTTTTAGCCTCCAGAACTGTGAGTAAAATAAAGCACTTTTCTTTTTACTTTGCCCAGCTGCAGGCATTCTGTATAGTAACCCAAAATGAACTGAGATAAACCCTAATGTATCAATATTTTGATAACTCAGAATGGCAGAGACTGTAAAAAAACAAAAGTCTTGAAATTATCATCATTTAGCTGATTTGGACTTTAGTGTCAATAGCTGTATATTTCTGTTTTTATTTTTACCCTCCTTTCTGTTTTTATTTTTCCAGAAATTGAAATTAGAATATCTTATGTGCAATGTAAAGTTGTTATTCTTTGGATTTATTTGTAAATAACCATATGCAGATTGTCCATATTAATCTTCAGTAATTGAAAGTAAAAAATGAGCACATACATGTGTTTATTTACCAAAGAACCTAAGGTGAGGTGAAGGGGACATTCACATCTAAAGGTTCAACCTCTTGGTGCTTGGAGAGAAGAAAGAGTTGAACTGCCATAACACGCACATGCTTTTCCCATCTGGCCTTTCTCTGCATTTGTCTCACCAACACACATGGACACTCAAACATATACACAGGTCCTACCCAAAGCTGGCAGTGGAACTTTTTACCTGCCAGCTATTGGGGTGCCATGGAGTAAAGCCTAGCAACTGAAATGTACCCCACAGAGAACATCAAACCCAACGGAAATGACCAATTTCTAGGGAATGACTTGTAGTCCTAAACTCTAGACCTCCAGTCATTTAATAGTTTGAGGGATGTGTGTGTGTGTGTGTGTGTTACTCAAAGTTTAAAATAATACCTAGGAACTTAGAGACCTCTGAAAACCAAAGCCTACTACAAACCTTCTGTTTTCCTTAACACCTTTACTCTGTAAGACTCCTTCCCTCCAAAAGAGCAGAGTATCATCTGAGAGCAATTTCTGTGCCACCTAGAAAATCTCATCATGAAATTCCTGCAGAATCTTTTGTGTTGCTCTATATTGTGTCCTCCATTATCCACCTACATAGCATATTGCAGTTGACTTTTTTATGTTCTGGTAAACATGTTTGCAACCTCCGGTTTTGCTTCCTAAATTGTGGTTGTCTTGTTGAGGGGGTGGGGGGTCTTGTGTCCTAGGGGCCAGAGAATTAGTACAGGTGTGTGCTGATCTCACCCCAAGGCACAGTCAGCACAGTCACAGGTGGTAGGCCCCATGTTCTCTGCTAACTAGTCTAATGGCACAGATGAAGGTAGCATGAATGTGCTGAGTTCTGAACCTGCTTCCATCACTCTGGCTGTGTCTAGAGACAATAAATAGTAAACACTTTGACCCACTAAGGGGATGGTGAGACTGGGTTTGTAGTCCTCATTGACCACCAATGGGGTCTTCCTAGTGGAAAAGGAGATTGGCCATGAGCATGCCAAGAGGCAGCAGTGTGGCTTTGTCATGGCCTAACTATTCAGGGTAGGCTTTTGTTCCCACTAAATGGTTGCTTCTTGTACAATTGGTAGAAGATCCTAAGACCCATGACAGTGGTCACAGAGTTCTCACCCTGCCTATCTGCGTAGGCAGACAATACTGGAGTGGGAAATGGAGCTCCATGGCAATAGTACTAATGACCTGGTGTACATCCAGCCTTGACATTTTTCTGATATGTACTGTGATATGTACTGATATTTCTGTGAATACTGGGAAAAATACCAAAGGTATTAATTAATAAAATGAGAATAAGCTATGGCAAAAAAAAGACAATAAAATGAGAATAGTTATACCCCCCCCAAAAAAAAAATGAAAGCTCACTACTATGGTTTGAATGTTTATGTTCCCCCTGAAACTCATGTGTTGAAATCTAACCCCCAACATGATGGAATTAGGAAATGAGGCCATTGGAAGGGAATGCAATCAATGCCTTTATAAACAACACCCCAGAGACTGGGCGTGGTGGTGCACACCTGTAATCCCAAGGACTTGGGAGGCCAAGGCAGAAGGATCGTAAGTTTGAGGCCAGCATTAGCAACTTACCGAGACCCTATCTCAAAAACTAAAACAAAAACAAAGTGGGTTATGTATGACTGCATTTATGGTGTGATTCTACATCATGTACAATCAGAGAAATGAAAAGTTGTGCTCCATTTGTGCACAATGAATCAAAATGCATTATGCTATTATGTATACCTAAGTAGAATAAATAGATTTTTAAAAAAGAAAAATTTTTAAAAAAACAATGAGGGGAAGCTGGGGATGGTTCAATCCCCAGTACCAAAAGAAAAAAAGAAAGAAAAACCCCAGAGAGCCAACTTGCCCCTTCCAGCATATGGACACAGCAAGAAGGTACTATCTAGCAGGGGCTGGGGCTGGGGCTCAGTGGTAGAGCACTTGCCTAGCATGTGTGAGGCACTGGGTTCAATTCTCAGCACCACATATAAATAAATAAAATAAAGATCGATTGACAACTAAAAAATATTTAAAAAAAAAAGAAGGTACTATCTAGAAACCAGAAGGCAGAACCTCACCAGACCTCACCAGAACCTCACCAAATTGCCAGTGCCTTAAACCTAGACTTCCCAGCTTCTTTAACCATGAGAAATAAAATCCTGTTGTTTATAAGCCACCCAATTTATGGTATTCTAGTACAAAAGTGTGAAGAGGGGCTGGGGTTGTGGCTCAGTGGTAGAGCACTTGCCTAACATGTGTGAGGCACTGGGTTCAATTCTCAGCACTGCATATAAATAAATAAAATAAAGATCCATCAACAACCAAAAAAAATTTTTTTAAAGTGTGAAGAGATTAAAACACTCACAAAATATCTGCATTTTACCATTGATTTGAGGGCATCCTTAGAAAAACTTAATATAACTGAATGCAGCCTACATATTAGTAGTTTCATATCTATGTTTAATTCCTTCAATTTGATACCTGTATATAGTTATTAGAGAACATCCTTGAGCTTAGGAAAAACATGCTGAAGTATGCAGGTCTACAGGTGTAAAGGATTATGATGTCTGTCACTCACTCTTAAATATAAGTTGAGCAAAATAATAGTAATAATGAGAGAGAGGGAAAAAATTTGGACAAATGCTAATAATTGTAGAACCCAGGTAAAGGTTATGCAGTGTTCATTATACAATTCTTGCAACTTTTCTATAAGTTTGAAAGTTTTAAAATATAAACAAGACACATTAGTCAATAGAGTCAAACATTTGATTTAGAACATTATCAAAAATAGCAACTGAAGAAATTCTCCAGACTATAGTCAGTGCATGTTTTGTGGGCCTGTTTCTGCTCAAGACTGTCTTGGTAAGTCCAAAGTACCTGTGAGTAGAGGCACAAAATTAAAGGTTGTGTTCCCTTATGCAACTAACAGGGTCCGGGAGGCTGTAATCTCAGGAGGCTGAAGCAGAAGGATCTCAAATTCAAGGCCAACCTGAGCAACAAGGCAAGTCCCTGTCTCAAAAACCAAACCAAACAAAAACTAATGGTTATCAAACCAACACACAACTCTCCACGCACAGCCATGACATCTGCCCAGGGGACCAGCTTGGGCAGAAGACGCATCCATTCTAGGAGAGGCTTCGCCTTTCTCTCCTCTCCATGTGAAGCCTCTCAAAAGCCTGCTCTTCTTCTAGATTCCTCCAGTTTTTATACTGTTTTTAGAAGTTTCTTTGACCCACCGAAAGGGAATAAACTATGTAACAAGGGCTCTGCGGGCTGCCAGTTGTCAAGTTCCTCCACCTCTCTTATCTCATTCTTCAAATTATTGGCCTTCTCCTTTACCCAGAAAGGCAAGCTGCAGAAAGAAGACAATACCCTGAGTTTGCATTTGTCTGATGTGAAATTTACAAACACCATTAGTATATAAGAAGGTACTATGCAAAATCAAATGAAATAAAGTAAGAGTGCAATTTTTTTTTTATGTTGGTGGTACCAGGGATTAAACCTCAGTGCTCTACCACTGAGCTACATCCCCAGCCCCTCTTTATTTTTTATTTTGAAATAGGATCTCATTAAGTTGCCCAAGTTGGCCTCGAACTTGTGATCTTCCTGCCTGAATCTTCCAAGTAGCTGGAAGTATAGACTTTGCCTGACAAGAGTTGTAGTTATAATATCTGACTATATCTGGTTATATCTTAAGGTATACTTAAGATAAAAAGCAGTAAATATAATCCCAGCATTTTGGGAGGCTGAGACAGGAGAATCTCAAGTTCAAACCCAGCCCTTGCAAAGGCAAGGCACTAAGCAACTCAGTGAGACCCTGTCTCTAAATAAAACACAAAATAGGGCTGAGGATGTGGCTCAGTGGTCGAGTTCAATCCCGATACAAGAAAAGAAAAACAGCATTAAATAGCACTGTGTGGGTAAAAAAAGCATTAAATAAAAAATACAGATATTTTTATGATGTTAAAAGACACAACAGCAAAGTTAGAAACACATCAATATACAAACATTTTACCACACTAACTCTCAGTCCAAGCTAGGTCAAGTGGACAAAAATGAAATAAGGAAATATAGGGACTAAAAAACACAACCAATAAGGGAAGTCTTCCCCATGTATAACTACTTTGCAACTGATTAAATACTTTTTTTTCAAATATAGTTCATGTGGAAACCGTCTCATTTACTAATGAGACCTGCCCTATGTTGAATATAAGATGCATTGGGATTTCAAAGTTGTTAAAGTGTCCTAATTTAACACACATCATAATTTTTTTCCTTGAAGCTACATTAACTGGACTGGCCTTCCTTCTATTCTTTGCTGGTAAATTTCACTTACCATCTAGGATCCAGATTAAATATTGCCTCCTCTACAACACATGCCCAACTTGCCCCCATGCATATGCCCTCTACTCTACATATTGTACCATGTGAACTGTTTTATGATTGCCTATTTACAGGTCTCTTCTCCACTGGACAATGATACATGAAACATGCATTATATTTTTTCTCTTGTTTTGTTTTGTTGGCACCACGGATTGAACTCAGGGGCACTCTACCACTGAGCCACATCCCCAGCTCTATTTTGTGTTTTATGCAGAGACAGGGTCTCACTGCGTTGCTTAGCGCCTCGTCGTTGCTGAGGCTGGCTTTGAACTCGCGATTCTCCTGTCTCAGCCTCCCAAAGTGCTGGGATTACAGGCGTGAGCCACTGCACCTGGCTCATGCATTATATCTTATTCCTCATTATGACCCCTGCCTCCATCACCTCACCACTTTTCCATTCCTCTTGTAACCCAAGGGCACAAATGGCACTCTATTGATATCTGTCGAGCTAATTAAATAATTCCCATAGACATATTGCAAATTACAGTACTACTCAATAACTAATCTCACCTCCCTAATTTGTATTCTAATTCTGGATTTGTCTCTAACTAGCTAGAGACAAAGCTAGAGAAGACTGGGGCAAGTCATAGAAGATGTTTTATTGTCAGGATTTGTCCTCATCTTGAAGTTAGATTGTTGCATTTACAGATTTAACATTTTTAATTTCTAAGCATACTGAGGGTTTGTTTGTTTGTTCATGGGATTTTTTTTGTTTGTGGGGAGTTTGTTTGTTGTATTGGGAATTGAACCTAGGGGTGCTCTACCACTGAACTACAGCCCTTCTTAGGTTGTATTTTCAGATAGGGTCTCACTAAGTTGCCCAGGCTGGTCTCAAACTTGAGGTCCTTCTGCCTCAGTATGTGCCATCATACCAGACTCCAGCCAGCATGATATTTAAAGATGTGAATAACTTCTTTCCCTCATTGTAGGGATTGAACCCAAGGGTACTCTACTACTGAACTACACCCCCAGCACTTTTTTTTTTTTTTTTTTGAGACAAGGTCTTACTATTTTGCTCAGACTGACCTTGAACTCCTGAGCTCAAGCAATCCCCCTGCTTTGGCCTCCTGAGTAGCTGAGGCTATAGGCACCCACCACTAAGCCCAGCTGATGTGAATAACTTTAATGAGAGCAAGGCAATTGCAAAAACCTGATTTATCAAATAACTTGATAAAGAAAAAACACCTATAAATTTTATTCATAGGTAATAAGGTGGCTTTCACTAGAAAACTGAACAAAATGTATAAGACGATTGCCATCAGACATGAAACAGATAGCACAAGATTGTGGTCTTGGAGAGCAGGAAAACAAATGAGAGTCCTAGAGTCACCCAGCTTTTGCAAAGAGACACACATTCCATACCACAGAGCAGAGATGGGCAATCCCAAGCACAGCATGGTGTTCTCTCTAAATTTGAAGAACCAGAGATCAGAGTTCAAGGAGTCTTAGAGAGTTGGAAGTACAGGGCAGAGTCCTGTAAAAGAAGAAGCTATATAGAAAATGAGCTTTGGAAGTTTATATATCAATCTCTTTCAGTCTTTGCTGAATATTAATGTTTAGGAGAGAACTCCACAAGGCAGTAGAGTGATTGTGAAACTGTGAACTGAATTATTCTCAGGGCTCACAAAGGGGTAAAAGTCATGGAAGTTCCCATCACAAAAGTGAAGACTCACTAATCAGTGAAGGCATTCAGCAAAGACCCTAAAAGGGCTACCCCTCAGTAGTGGGGTTACACTGTCTTTAGACTAAAGTCTACTTTAGCTTAAAAATAAGACTAAGGCTGGAGCTGGATATGGAGCTCTCAATGTAGAGTGTCTGCCTAGCACATCAAAGACCTAGGTTCAATTCCCAGCAAAAAAAAAAAAAAAAAAACCAGGAAGAAAGAAAAGACAAGACCCAATGATCATATAATACATGTCAGTAACAATAAAAAATAAAAATAAAAAGATCATAAAACTGCAAGTGACTTAACTGCCTGCTAGATTAAAGCCAGACATTCAACAATGTAAAATTCCAATGTCCAGTATCCAAACAAAAATCACTAGACATGCCAAGAAGCAAGAAAACATGATCATAACCAGGGGGGAAATCATTCAGTAGAAACAGACCCAGAAATGACAAGAGATCATAGAATTATCAGACAAAAATGTTACAACAGCTATTAAAACTATATTCAAGTTTCTAAGGAAAATGTGAACATAGTGAGGAAGGAAATAAGAGATATTTAAAAATCAAATGAAATTTCTAGAGATTAAATATGCCAATAGTCATTAAATGGGAATAGCAGGAAATTAGATGGCAGAAGAAAATAATGAACTGAGAAAACAACAAATGGTAAATCCAGCAACAGAAGCTGATACTGGAAGCTTTCTGTCTCCTGCCGTGACTAACCGGTTGGCAGACTTTTTCGTCAGGGAAACTGTCCCTGGAGGAAAAGGCCTAAGTTTTCCAATTCTCTTACTGGCCACAGCTCAAAAGAATATGCTAGTCTGCAGTGTTTCGTGCTTCTCAAAAATAAAAAATACCTTTTTTTTTAGGAAAACCAAACTGATTGTTATTCTATGATTTATCCATGCAAAACATTTAAATATGAAAGGCAACACGCAAAAGCTAAAATAGTTGGGTAGGATGATGGGATTTAGGCAATTGTTTGTTTTTTGGTTTTGGGGGTTTTTCTGGTACTGAGGATTGAACTCAGGGGTACTCGACCACTGAGCCACATCCTCAGCCCTATTTTGTGTTTTATGTAGAGAAAAGGTCTCACTGAGTTGCTTAGTGCCTCACTGTTGCTGAGGCTGGCTTTGAACTTGCAATTCTCCTGTCTCAGCCTCCCAAAGTGCTGGGATTACAGGCGTGTGCCACCGTGTTCAGCTTAGGCAATTGTTATTGCCTAAGCAATATTCTTAGAATAGAATGTTCTAGAATAGTATTTATTAAAAATGTAAAATACAAGCATAAGCCCTAAGTATGTGCTGTAAGTAATAATGCAGCATAATGAGGGTATTTAAGCTCCCAAGTTTGTAGGCCAGGCGCAGTGACACATGCCTGTAATCCCAGTGGTTTGGGACGCTGGGGCAGGAGGATTGCAAGTTCAAAGCCAGCCTCAGCAATAGCAAGGTGTTAAGCAACTCAGTGAGACCCTGTCTCTAAATAACATACAAAATAAACCTGAGGATGTGGCTCTGTGGTTGAGTGCCCCTGAGTTCAATCCCTGTAGCAAAAAAAACAAAAACAAAAGAAACTCCCAAGTTTGAAATAAAAGGCATTTTTCCCCACTGAGCTCCAGGGTTTGTTTCCCCCACCTTGAACTCTTATAGGTCAGACTCTTGAACTTTTGTTTCCTCTGTCCATACTTATATGTGACAGTTTTGTGTAAGAAAGCAAAAGAAAAAAAATATATCTTTCCCTCTTTTAAAATATCTCCTCCTCAGTCAGAATCCTACTTATGTAAATAAATGAGGTTCAGAGTAGAGCTGAATAAAAGTATAAAGGCAGAGGAATGATGTTCCCCTCAAACACAGGAGTGCTCTGCTGCTTTCTCTCTGTTCTAGACGCAAGGAGCCCATTTGCTCCATGTAAACTACTATCATACACACCTAACACAACATATGGCATGTGATCATTTGCTAATCACATCTCTTGAATATGTGCTCATCCCAAAGGCCAGATACCACAGACACTTGACCTCCAGGTGTCCCTCCAAATGCCCTCTTCACAAATTACCCTACCCTTCTGCTGTATCCAAAAGATCCCTAGGTGTTGGTTGTTACAGGCTCCTCAAAAGGAGAAAAGAATAAATAACTGATGTGTTCATAAAGATGGGATAATATAAAGTTTGGTAAGAAACTCACTTGGGAACCTGTGGAAGAGGCTCGAGTGGAATAAATGTATCAAATTTCTTTTCATAAGGCACTCTGAAAAACAGGAAAAGCAACCATAAAATTGATATGGCTTTCAACAGCATAGAGATTAATAAATCATTGTGTTCAAAAATGTCTTGTTTTCCTGTTTTAATTTTCAAGTACAACCGTCAAAAACTGTAAGGGTCATAACTTGTATTATTTTTATTATCTTTAATCGAAATCATTATATCCCACATGGTTAATTTTTAAACCTACATTTTAAATGCAATGCTCCAACTGTTTTAATTTAGGGATTCTCTTGTTCTCCTGAATCACTGGGGTCTAAGTTTACTTCCATATTTAAATCAACCAAGTAGTCAGTAACCAACAATCTAATTTAGTATAAAAATTCAAAAACCTTCAAGTTTGCAATAATAGAAATAGGAAAAAATTGACAACCACTTTTTTGCAGTCAAGATCTCATATAGAGTTGTAGACACATCTTAAAATATCACACTGTATCCCATAAACATGTGCAATTACTATGTGTAAGTTGAATTTTTAAATTATTTTCATCTTGTGTATTTTGTAATTCCAACTACACATGCACATGTGTGCATACACTAATTAACTAAAGATAAACTTAAGGAATTTTCACCAGACCATGTCTTGCTGAGATACACCCCTTTAAAAATATAATTATATGTACTAGATAGAAACAAATCCTTTAGAGTCAACAAAGTAACTCTGGAATTAACATACACTCACAATGAAAAGTTCACTGGTGGTAGAGTGGATCCTACTTTGTGGAAGCCTTTACTCTGTTCTGGGAACATATACGGGTTGTCCCCTGGAGTAAACTCTGGAATTCCATTCCTAGGATCAATACCTGCAGAGAACATTTGAAAACAATATCACACAGAGGAGTGGAGGTGACCCACAAGTTTGCTCTAAGTAGCAACATGACAATGAAAACAGACTAGTTAGTGTTTTATTATGAGTTATATGGAGGTTTCTTGAAGTTCTATTTGTAATTATCTTGCCTTAAGGAGATGAAGATAAAAGTGTGAGCCTAGGTTTGGAACATTTTCTTTAAAAGGTGTTGTTAAGATTACCTTGGGAAAAAAAGAACAGGCTTGAGTTCAGATGCCATGTTTTGGTTCAAAATTTACAGTAAATGAGAGGTATCTTTGCAACAATTTGAAAGAACTCTAATATTAAAATCTTTTCATTAGTGCACCTGAGCATTATTGCACTTTGAATCCCTGAGTTCTAGAAAGTCCAAGAAGCAGTTGTCCCCTGGGGTTTTGCCCTCTGGGTGGGTCTCAGGAGGAAATCAGCTGATGAGTGACCTGCCCTCCTGCTTTAAGGTTGGGGTGGCTCTGCATCAGAAGGTGCCTTCCTGGTGAAGAGCTGTGGAGAAAAGGTCCACTGCTGCAGAGTATGCCCTGCTCTGTGGGCTCATAATGCTCTGACACCCAGCTCAGCTTCTTCTAGTGCACAAGAACAAGAAACTAACCACAGGCGAAGGAGAGCAGGCAGAGCAGTGCAGGGAGGTCACTTAAAACTTCATGCCTGACTCTATGTGTATCTCCTAAGAGAACAAGCCTGAAAAGGAGACCAGCCAGCCCTGGGCTCGGGAGCAGCATGCCTGGCTAGAGGCATGACAACATCCTTCTTTGCCACATAACCAGTGGTCAGGCCTCCTTTTCTCTCTCTCTCGAAAGTAATTTTTTGATACTACTTAATTCAACTGTATCCACAAAATGCAAGCCAGAGGGAGAGCTGGGGCAGATTTTTGATAAGCTATTTCCTGACTTCACTGTCCTCTAGCTAACTCAGAAATTTATCTACACTGTAAGTGGGAGGAGTTCCAGAGTTACTGAGGAATTTGAATATTTGCCTTTCTCTTTCAAAAGACTTTTCAATAGCCACGACTGTGTCTAGACTTCCTATTAGGTCTTCTGTGTAGTAAAACAGCACCAACCACACTCATGCCTTGAAAGTCCACTGAGGATTCAAAGCAGGGAGAGTAAAGAGACTATATTTTTTGAATCCCAAACTAGGGCAGTGATAGGTGAGAGTTGGGTGATAGAGAGAGATGCTGAACTGAGTTCAGACTTCAGAGTCAGTCACATCTGAGTGCAAATTCAATTCTGCAATTTCTAGTCCTGTGCCCTTGAGGCATTTAATCTCCCTAAGCCTCCTGTGCAAACTGTTTATTTCAAATGTATACTCTGCAGTATTATCATGGTAGTAGGTGAAAACACTCAGAGCACATAACTGACATTTAAGAAATGGCAGCAATTGTTATTATTTGAAATCAGAACTAGACTAATACTTTCCCATCTCAACTATTTTTAATCTGAGAAATACAATGGCCATGTAGCCAAGGAATAAACCTTTCCCTAGGGAATCTTTTCTAGGTAGGAGACAAGACATGCAAATAAGGAGATAACACTAGAAAGCAGTAAGTGCCATATACTTGTCTTGGTCTGGATCCCAGACTAATTTATCTAGGCAGATTCATGGGTGAATCACCAGCCTCACAACAGGATGGGTTTTATAAGCTTTAATATGAGATAATATAACAATAAGCAAGCAACAGTTATACTTTGCAATATTGAATATTATATGTAATGAATCAATAATATAGAAGGAAAGAAAGAAAGAGTGGCTCCAGCCCAATAAGCACTCACCAATCAACACCGGATAACACAACACAGGTTTGCAAGTACACTCAAAGCATCATCATTACCTCCAACACCCAGCCTTGGGTAAAGTAAGCAACACCAAGAATGGGGTAAACACATAGGTAAGAGTCTTTCTCCTCAAAGCACCATCATCACCTTCAAAATCCTTCTTTTTTACTCAAAACAGCATCAACACCTTCAACACCTATCCTCGGGGTAAAAGGAGCAACACCAAGGGTAGGGTAAACACATAGGTGAGAGTCAAGATCCTCCTTCTTTACTCTCAGCATAACCAACACCTTCAACACCTATCCTCCGGTAAAAGGAACGATACCAAGGGTAGGGTAAAAAACATAGGTGAGAGTCAGCTTTCTTCCCCACAAGTCAAATTCCTTCTTCTTGCTCAAAGCATCGGATTCCCTCTTCCCCAGTTGAATTTCTTCTCCTTTGGTGGAATTTCTTCTTCCCAGTTGGATTCCTTCTTCTCTCTCTCTCTCTCTCTCTCGTTGGATCCCTTCTTCTCTCTTCTTTCTCCTTTGGAGGACTTAAAAAGGCACAGCAACCCCTCCAAACATGCAGTCCAGCGTTATGCAGCTGGTCTTAGGCTATTAAATCTCTGTGAGGTGGGAACTGGCCAGGTTCCAAAACTCACAGGATCAAAGGCTGAAAGTTTTGAGGCACCAAGAGCTCGTTAGTGCGCCAGATGGCCCTGAACAATAAACATGAGAGCATTTTTCTTCAAAGTCTTTCCAAATTCCTCACTAATGAGCTCTCCTCTCCTAAGTCACACTTAAGGACAGGCTCATATTATTAACTATCTACACAATACTATAGACCAGAGGCTCTAAAATCTTAGCACACCTAAGAATGACCCACCGAGCTTATTAAAAATGCAGGTTACTGGTTCCAGCACAAGAAATTCTGTTTCAGAAGATCTGGAGAGGTTCCTAAAACTAGCATTTTAAAATTTTTAAATTTTATTTTATTTTTAATATTGTCTACTTATTTTTGCAAACTCTCTAGCTGATTATGGTATAGGTGGTCTGAGGACAACATGTAGAAATGAACTATTGTAAGAGATCTCACAGGATAATGTAGGCAAGAGGAAAAAGTAAAGGCTACTGGATTCACAGCAGACTTTACAAGAAAAGCAGACTTTAATAATTAAGCTTCTGAGATTTCAGGGATTGATTGTTACTGCAGCAGAAAGCATCCTACTCTGACTTGTATAATATACTTTCCCATAGGAAGAGCTATCCAATAGAAAACAAATTATATTTTCAGGCCTATTTCCCAACAGCCTATATCTATAACCATTTTGTTCTTTCTTCTGTGGCAACAATTAGGCCTTTAGGGAACCCCACCATTAGTCTGATCATAAATGATGAGTTAGAGACAACTATTACTTAAATATATTTTGACTTATTTTCCTCTGTAATAAATGTGATGCACTGCAGTGCAAAATGGCAATTGACTGGCAGTTCCTGGTCATGCTTCTTTATTTCTTGCTTGTCTGAGAAATAACAAAAGAAGAAAGAATTCCACAAAGGAAGTAGTGACCAGTGTCAAGCTTAACAGTATCAAATACTGCAAGGAGATCAAGGAAGGTAAGAAATGGGGAAAGACTATTGTATTTGATGTATAGAGAAGTCGTTGTACAGCCAGTTGTGGTGGCGCAAGCCTGTAATCCCAGCTTCTCAGGGAGCTGAGGCAGGAGGATAGCAAGTTCAAGGCTAGTCTGGGCAATTTAGGGATAATTTGTTTCAAAATAAACTAAAAGGGCTGAGGATGTATCTCAGTTAAAGAATACTTACCAAGTAGCATGCATGAGGCCCTGGGTTCAATCCCAGTACCAAAAAATAAAAATAAAAATAAAAAAGTCATTGTACAATATCACCTAAGTAATCATACTAAAACAAATCAAGTCTACAGCTCCAATAACCAGTGTACAGGAAATACACAGGGAAGGGGAACATATGAAACGGTACTAAGAGATGTAATCCGCAAAATCCTGATCAGAGACAAGTGGCCTTTTCTCTCCACAAAATAAATTGCACGTAAAAAGTGGGAGAGAACCTATATATTCAAAGAGATTTAAAAGACAAACTAATTTCAATGTATGGGCCTTATTTGAATCCTGATTTAAACAAAATGAATTTTTTTCAAATTATGAAATTTATGAGACAATTGGATATTTGCATATTTTTTAAATATTTATTTTTTATTTGTAGGTGGACAGAATATCTTTATTTTTATTTTTTTATGTGGTGCTGAGGATCGAACCCAGTGCCTCATGCATGCAAGGCAAGCACGCTACCATTGCACCATAACCCCAGCCCGGATATTTGCATATTGACTGAATATTTGATTAAGTTAATAACTGACTGTTCATTTCTTAAAGATATGATATGATATTGTGTTATGGTATTGTGGTTATATTAATAGAAACAATCCTTTTCTATATAATATATTTACAGATGAAAAGATATGATGTCTATAATTTGCTTTAAAATAATCCCTAAAGAGTAAAGCAAGAGGATCAGGGAGGAAAGAGGAGAGGGAAAAGGTACTAGGGAATGGGATTGTTCAAATTATGTTATGTACATATATAAATATGTCATAATGAATTGCAATATTCTGTATAATTATAAAAATTACACCTGTAAAAAATTAATTTAAAAAATCAATTAAATAAAATAATCCCTAAGAGGAGGGTAAAGATGAAACAAAATTAGCCTCGTATTCACAATTATTGACATTAAGTGGGTGACTGTGTCAGGCTTCAATAGGATATTTCTCTACTTTAGGACATTTGAAGATTTATATGATAATTTTTTTTGGTACTAGAGATTGAACTCAGGGGCACTCAACCTCTGAGCCACATCCCCAGCCCTATTTTGTGTTTTATGTAGAGACAGGGTCTCACTGAGTTGCTTAGTGCTTAGCCAGCCTCTCCATTGCTGAGGCTGGCTTTGAACTCGCGATTCTCCTGTCTCAGCCTCCCTAAGTGCTGGGATTACAGGCGATAAATTTTTTAATAAATGTGAAGACACAAATAATGTGACTCTATCTGATTTGCAACCAGAGAAATGGAAAAACTGAGCTCTGTTTATGTACTATGACTTGAAACGCATTTAAATAAAATAATTAAATTTTTTAAAAAATGTAAAATTGGCATTACTTTTAGAGTGGGAGAGAAATATGCAATATTCTGCAAGAGGCATATCAGAGGCTTCAAATATAAAAACAATATTCTATTTCTTTAATGGTGTGAGAAGTACACAAGTATTTATGGTATTTTAGTCTACATATCTGGAGATATTAAGGATATGCAATTATCCAAGGATATCTGAGGATAATGCCCACTTTGGAGTTAGCTGGGTAGTGATACATTAAGGTTAAGATTTGGATTGTATTGATAATCCCATTTCTTTTTGATATATACATGCAGAACAGGAGTTGGGCAGGGTTCCGGGCTCCTCCAAACTCGCATATCTGTGACTACTCTTCCAGCTCGTCTAGTATGGATTTTCATGTGTTCTCTGACCAAATAAATAAAAGCCTTGATTTCCAAAACTATTTGTCTCTGTTGTGAGCTTTAAAATCTATTTTAAATCTCAAAAATAAAAACTTTTGACTTCTTTCTCTTTGTACTCCTGCTACAGCAAACTTATTTATTCCCCAAACTTTGGCTGTGTCTTCCTACACAGGTATTTAAGAGAGTGGCTACCAGTGGCCCACTGGCCCTTTGCAACCTCATAGGGTCTTTCAGTAAGTCCATTAAGAGTAAACTGGGAGCTGGGCGCAGTGGCACATGTCTGTAATCCCAGCTTCTCAGGAAGCTGAGGCAGAAGGATCACAAGTTCAAAGCCAGCCTCAGCAACTTAGCAAGGCCCTAAGCAACTCATGGAGACCCTGTCTCTAAACAAATACAAAAAAAAATAGGACGGAGGATGTGGCTCAAGTGCAATCCCCACTACAAAAAAAAAAAAAGAGTAAACCGGGAGCAGAGAATCATCAAATTACAAACCCAGGAGATTTGTGTGTGTGTGTGTGTGTGTGTGTGTGTGTGTATACACAACTTTTTTCATCTTAATTTCTTTTAATTAAATAGTTACAAAATAACAACATGTACTTCAGGCTAAGGTTTATGAGATGTTTTCCTTGTGGAGAACGTGAAACATTTTAAACATGTGACAGGCAGCATCTAATTGAATCAGACTTCAATGAGGTTTCTATTAATAACTATCTCAGAGAACTCATCTGATGACTTAAATGTCACATTAGCATTTTATGAAATTCAGAGCAAAACAAAAATGTGGATCAGCATATGTCGTGAGTTCTATGCCAAAACATGTCACCTGCCAACTGTCCTACCTTCTTGTGCACTAGGGTGACATGGTGACCCTGAAGGGCTGCCCCCAGCCTGCCAAAGTCATGTCTGCAAAACCACGAATAAAGAATTTTCAGCCAGGGGGCTGGGATTGTAGCTCAGCGGTAGAGCGCTTGCCTCGCATGTGTGAGGCCCTGGGTTCGATACTCAGCACCACGTACAAAGCAATAAAATAAAGACATTGTGTCCATCTACAATTAAAAAATATTAAAAAAAAAAAAAAAGAATTTTCAGCCGGGCGCGGTGGCGCAAGCCTGTAATCCCAGCACTTAGGGAGGCTGAGACAGGAGAATCGCGAGTTCAAAGCCAGCCTCAGCAACGGCGAGGCGCTAAGCAACGCAGTGAGACCCTGTCTCTACATAAAACACAAAATAAGGATGGGGATGTGGCTCAGTGGTTGAGTGCCCCTGAGTTCCATCCCCAGTACCCAAAAAAAAAAAAAAAAAAATGTTTTCTCAGGCACTGAATAGTCAAGGTCTAGGAGGAAAACATTACCGTATTTTTTTCTCCCAAGGCACTGGTCCACCGTCCTCTCTGACAGAGACCTCCTATTGCGAAGGAAGACCCCGTTGAAGAAGCACTGCTTTCCAACATGGTAGGTGTGAATATTGCTGCTAAACCTCGGGTAAAAAGTCCACTCAGGACGCTGCCCATCTTCTGCAAGACACCAGAAATCCTTCCATGAACACCACTCCCAGTCTCAGGATGCAACTAGATGACAAAAAGTGCTGACGACTCCCCAGACACTATCTGGCTATGTCAATCTTTTGTGGGATGAGGCACAAAAGGGAGGGAAAGCTATCTAAGAGACCTAATAATTATTTCCTTTTTGACCTCTCCTTCAAAAGTAAAGCCAAATTTATGCAGGGAAATTATGTATAGGTTGGAAAGTTCAGAGAACGGTTTTAAACCTTTATTCTGATAACTGTGTAGGAAAAAAGCAGAAAACCCATTGACCAGGAAAAGGCTAGGTCAACCGTGGCATCCTAGCTGGGTGGAACTTGATATTGGCAGCAACAATAGCCAATGAAGTCAACACAGTGACTCCCCTAATGTCTACATGAGATAGCATCAAATGCAAAAAGCTGCTATGAGACCTCAGGCTACTTCCTGGATCTCTCAGTGCCTATTTCATCATTGATACTTTTCTTACAACATTGTGAACAGTGATTTTAAACAATAAAAGATTCCCTAGAAGCTCTAGAGTTGCTTGAAAACTTGTAGGCTCTGGGATCACCAAGAAATAGCACAAGCCAATATGGGTTCTTTTTTTTTTTTTAATTTTTTTTTAAATTTTTTTTTTAGTTGTAGATGGACACAATATCTTTATTTTATTGCTTTGTATGTGGTGCTGAGGATCGAACCCAGGGCCTCACGCATGCAAGGCAAGCGCTCTACCGCTGAGCTACAATCCCAGCCCCAGTATGGGTTCTTAACCCATTGCTCTGCTTCCTGACTATGTGTACTTACATGGGTGACCAAATCTCCCCATGCTACAATTTCCTTCTCTGTAAAATGAGTAGGTCTATAATAGTCACATAGATCTAAATGGACTGGCACAAAAGACATGCAGGATTTATTCACTATTGAGGGAAAATAGTTTGTATACTGCAACTCATTTATTTTGTGTGTGTGTGTGCATGTATCACTTAATGATTTGAGAAATGTGTCATTAGATGGTTCATTGTAGAACACCATAGCATGTGCTTACACAAAACTGAATGGTACAGGTCGCTGACTCGATGAGGGCTCTTGATGCATTCAAGAGACATGGTAGAAGGGGGAGGGAGAATAGAGGTTCACTGGATTAGACAAAGGGGAAAGAAGGGAAGGGAGCAGAGATGGGAATAGGAAAGACAGTAGAAAGAATCGGACATAAATTTCCTATGTTCATATATGAATACCTGTCCAGTGAAACTCCACATCATGTACAAGGATCCCACAAGAAGGGGATTCTAATTAGAACAAGATATACTCTATGTATGTATAATATGTCAAAATATATTCTACTGTCATGTATATCTAAAAAGAACAAATAAAAAAATTTAAAAGAATGAGAAAAAAAGAGACATGGTAAACATGAGATGTATAAGATGCATACTGTTTTATAGTAAACTTTTTTTTTAATGATGTGCTATTATTTTTTTATATCTTTATTAATTTTATGTGGTGCTGAGGATCGAACCCAGTGCCTCACGTATGCGAGGCAAGTGCTCAACCGCTGAGCCATAACCCCAGCCCCTATAGTAAACTTTTTTTATAAATAGAATGAGTACATCCTAACATAATGGTAAAACTATAATGTAGTATACTAAATATATGCAGCACATGAATATGTATATGTGTATATTAAATTCATAGATATACATATATATTACAAAATTCTAGAAAATATATATATGATCTTCAGAGCTAAGGGGCAGAATTGGGATGTTGTTGGAGAATATTGAGGAAGGGTTTTTTACATGCTACATACTTTTGTATTATTTTAATACTTTGCAGCCATCTTTTGTGATTTTTATATAAAGGCATTTCAGTTTTGAATATTGTATGACCAGAGCTTCCGAGAAGAGCCATTGTGAGAATTAGGATGTGGGTCTTCTGTGCCTAGGGCCAACAGTATGACAGACTCCTGAATAAAGCATGGGCACAGAGGCATATGTGGAGGAAGGTCTATGACCTACTCACTTGTCTGCAACTTAAGCAGGCTGAATTCCTCAGGGTGTTTATTCTTTTGGACTTCAGGCAATGGGATTTCAGAGGACTGATCCAAATATGAGGAGGAAGATTTCTGACCCAAATCTGTAGCAATGCTGGAAAGAAAGCAGAGGAATCAGAGTACTCTGTGTGCTTACACTGGTAGTTAGACTCTGATCTCACAAGTCTCACACTAGAATGACACTAGTTCTCACTTATAGAATTTGGCCCACTCATCTGTAAAAGTCCCTGAGTACATTGTTTATTTATTCACAATTCAAAGAGGCTGAAACATATTCAAAATATGGATGCTTTAAAACAATTACATGGTTTCTCAAAAATTTAAATAAAATTACTATGTGATCCAGCAATTCCACTCCTAGGTATACATGCAAAAGAATTGAAAACAGAAACTCAGATATTTATATATGCATGTCCATTGTAGAATTATTCATAGTAGCCCCAAATTGGAAGATGAATGGATAAACAAAAGTTGATACACACACACACACACACACACACACAAATGTTATTCAACCACAAAAAGGAATGAAGTTCTGTTAAATGCTACAATATGGAAACATTAGAAACACTATATTATGTAAAATAAGGAAAACATTATATTAAGTAAAATATTGTATGATTCCACTTATATGAGGACAAAGTAGATTAGAGATTGCCAGGGAGACTGGAGAGAAGGGAGAATGGTAAGTTATTACTTAATGGGTACCAAGTTTCTGTTTGGGATGATGAAAATCTTTGAAAACGAACAGTTGTGATGGTTATACAACATTACAAGTGTAGGGCTGGGGTTGTGGCTCAGTGGTAGAGCACTTGCCTAGCACATGTGAGGCACTGGGTTCGATCCTCAGCACCACATAAAAATAAATAAATAAATAAAAGTATTGTGTCCGTCTACAAATAAAAAATATTAAAAATAAATAAAAAGAAACATCACAAGTGTAATTAATGCTACTGACTATACATTTAAAACTGAATAAAGCAGTATTTGCTATATTTATTTTACCACAATGTAAAAAAATGTACGTTACCACATACATGACCCTTGAAAGCATTATGTTAAGTGAAAGAAGCCAGACAGACACCAAAGACCGACCATATATTGACTATTTCATTTATGTGAAATGTACAGAATAAGAAAATCTATGGAGACAAAAATGTAGATTAGTGATTGTCCAGGACTGGGGGGATAAAGGAGTTGGGTAGTTATCGCTAACAGGTACGACTTTCCTTTGGGGTAATGAAATGTCCTAAAATCAATTGTAGTGATTGTTGTGCAATTCAGCAAATATACTAAAACCAATGGGTAAATTGTATGGTGTGGTGGTTAATTTTAGGTCTCAACTTGACCAAATTAAAGAATATCTAAAGAACTGTGTTTGTGAGAGTGTTTCCAGAGAAGATTGGCAGTAAGTCAATGGACGGAGTGGAGAGAATCCAACCTTAATACGAGTGGGCGTTATCCAGTCGGCTGAGGTCCACACAGAATAACAACAACCAAAAAAATGGCACAGGAAAGTGTATTCCCTCTTTCTCTTTCCCAGAACTAGGGCACTCTTCTCCTGACCCTTGATGTTGAAACTCCAGGCTTAGACTGGGGATGTAGCTCACTGATAGTAAGTTTGCCAAGCATACACAAAGCCCTAAGCTCAATCCCTAATACCATACACACAAACACACACACAAAAGAATCTCTAAAAATAGAACTCCAGGCTGCTTGGCCTTTGGACTCCAAGATCAGTGTCTGCCCCTTCCCCCCTCAGCCTCGGGCGGACAGTCTTCAGCCCCAGTTCCCTGGTTCTGAGGCCTTCAGACTTGAGCTGAGCTGTGCTACTGGCATCCCAGGGTCTCTAGCTCACACATGGCCTGTCAGGGGACTTCGTAGCCTCCATAATCATGTTGGGCAACTTCTCCAATAAATTCCTTCACATGTATATGAAGGAATACACACACACACACACACACACACACACACACACACCTTTCTGGAAAAAACTAAGTGATGATATATTAATCTTATTTCAGTAAATTTATTACCAAAAAAATGTTTGTTCAATAAAACCATTAAATGTAAATAAAAAACAAGTATACAGAGAAGAGGAAGAAATAATCAAAATACATCTGGGCTGAAATGGTTATAGAAACAGCAATATGTTTAGCACTGAACTTCCAGGCAATTAAAAATACCCCAACAAGCTCTTGTGAGAGTCAGCAGAAAAAGCAACCATTTCTGGCTTAAGTGGCTTAGCAATTTGTAGATAGCCTTAGACAATGTTTTCAGATATATTATCTGTTATCAAGTCAGGAGGTTTTTTTTCATAAAATTGTATCACTCATATTTGAATAGTTTCAAAGAAACTTCATATGATTTGTCTCATTGGTCCTTACTAATAATTCTGTGATCTGAGCAGGACCAATATAATCTTTTCTATTTATGAAGGAAATGGACTGTCAGTTAACTTTCTATGATAAACACCCCTAGACTGGGTCAGAGCTAGATCTGCAGCCCAGATCTCCTAATTCTAGACTATACTGCCTAAAAATAATAAATAACCACACTCCAATAACTCAGCTCATTCCCCAATCCCAAATATATGACAATTTTTACTTTGCTGTAAAATACCTGAATATAAGGGTGGAAAGAAAAAGTTTTGCTGAGTAACAATATAGAAAATGTTGCAAGGAGGGCTGGGATTGTGGCTCAGTGGTACAGCGCTTGCCTCGCATGCGTGAGGCACTGGGTTTGATCCTCAGCACCACATAAAAATAAAAATAAAATAAAGATATTGTGTCCATCTACAACTAAAAAATATAAAAAAAAAAAAGAAAGAAAATGTTGCAAGGACAAAGGAAACTTTCCAAAAGAACTTTGGAAGTATCCACCTACTTTATTTATTCAACGAACATTTATTTAAGTCTGTTCTGTGGCAGGCACTACTCTAGACATTGGAGATCAAGATGACTCAACACAGTTCCTGCACTCAAGGAGCTTAGGGCTAGGAGAAGAGACAAAAACAAACACAGGTGACTGTGGAAGACTGGGCAAAGGTAGGGGTAGAGACTCTCCAGGAAATCAAGGGAGCCCTCAGAAAGGACACCTAATCCAGTTAGGTTTGAAGGATCAGAGCAGACATCTGGAAAGCCATGAGATGAGGCTCAAAAGATGGGTATAAGTTTGCCACATATATCAGTCAAGACTCATAGCCGGGACCAATAGAAATCCAACTCAAACTATGGTAATTTAAGCAATTATGGAGGTGTACAGGTTCCCCTGACAAGGGTATAGCTGGAATCAGGGCTCAGTGTCTCCTGAATTGCCAGTTCAGTTTCTGCTTGTTGTGACATTTGGGCTTCATTTTCACCAACTGCAGATAAACTTTTTCACAAGGACAACAAGCAATCAACAGCCTCTGATCCAAATTCTCAGTCTTCCAACCAACTTTTATTCCCATGTCCAGTGTGAAAAAAAATTTCAGGGAAGGACTCTGATTGGTCCCACATGAGTCGTGTGCCCTCCCTTAATTCAATCATGACCAATGAGTGGAGTCACACAAGATGGCAGGTTCTATCTAGAATACTCATTAAAACTGGGTAGAGAGGGAGGGAAAACAGCTTCCCATTGAATGGGGTTTAGCATAGAGGAGGCCATAGGGAAGGAAGTAGGGAAAACTGAGCAGCACCTACAATATGTGAACACAAGCAGAGGCTATTAGGAGAAACCACTGTAGGCAAAGGACATGACATTAGCAAATTCACAGAGGGAAGGAACATCAGGGAAATAAATTGAGATGGATTTATCAGGACAGCTGGAGATAAGCCTGGATAAGAGAAGAAAGGTAAATCTGGAGAATTTGCAATCCATGTGAGGGAAGTTAGATGTTTCTTCATGGTTCCCTTTTTTGTTTGTTTTTTTTGTTTGTTTGTTTTTTGGAACTGGAGATTGAACTTTGAACCCAGTGGTGCTCTACCACTAAGCTACACCCCCAGCCTTTTTTCCATCTTTTATTTTGAGACAGGCTCACACTAAGTTGCCCAGGCTGGCCCCAAACTTACAATCCTCCTGCCTCAGCCTCCAGAGAAGCTGGAATTATAAGCATGCATCATCATGTCTGGCTCTTTTTAATTTTTTTTTAAACAACAGAAATTTATTATCTCAGGGTCCTGGAGTCCAGAGGCCTGAAATCAAGATGTCAGCAGGAAGGCTTCTGAAGATTTCAAGGGAGAATCCATTCCATGCTTCTCTCCTAGCTTCTGGCGGCTACAAGCAATCCTTGGTGTTCTTTGGCTCCAATCTTTGTTTCTGTCTTCAAATCTCCTTCATCCTTGTGACTAACTTCTAACAAAAGTGACAAGATATCACTTTTAGGTTACAAAAGACTAGCCTTGGCTGTTTAGTTTGCTGGCTGAAGAGAGACAGTTTCCAAGTTGCAAGATGCTCTATGTAGAAGCAAAGGAAGTCTGGGAAACCTCCAGTGCCGAACTGAGGCTCTCAGTCCCAAATGCCTGCAAGGAACCGAATGCTGCCACTAAGCATGTGAGTTAACTTGTAGTGGATCCTCTCCATGTCAAGTCTTCAGATGAGCTCACAACCCCAGCCAGTACCTTGACTGCAATCTCATGCAAGAGACCTTGAGCTCAGAATCTCTTGAGCAAGAGACTCCTGCCAAGTCCCACTCTGATTCCTGACCCATAGGAGATGTAAGGTTACAAATGGTTGTCTTAAGCCACTAAGTTTTGAAAGATTCGATGTGCAGCAATAGATAACTAGTATGGAAGGGATCACAATGGTTGAGACAAGAGACAATCAGAGCCTGGGTAATACTGATGGAGCAGAAGAGATGGATTATAAGATACTTCAAGACTAGATCCCGATTGTATGAATGGCAGGAGACCACTGTGACCCTTGGGTCTACCTATACCTTTGAGACTACAGGAAAACTGAGATAGCCGTCTGAGGGTACACAGGAGAGGATCTGGTTTAGGGAAGGTGATGATAATTTCAGTCAAGGTATACAGAGTTTAAGAAGCCTGTGGGAGGGGCTGGGATTGTAGCTCAGCGGTAGAGCGCTTGCCTTGCATGCGTGAGGCCCTGGGTTCGATCCTCAGCACCACATACAAAGCAATAAAATAAAGACATTGTGTTCATCAACAACTAAAAAAATATTAAAAAAAAAAAAAAAAAAAGAAGCCTGTGGGACATCTTCGTGGACATATCTAACAAGTAGTTGAATATATCAATCTGAAGCTGGGGGCTATATCTAGGCTAGAGTTTTAGATTCAAGCATACATGCTTTGACTGAATTAGGTCCTCTTTAACCCTGGCATCATGAGAAGAGCTGCACCAATCACTCAGTTCCCATTCTGTGGGATTTGAACTTGACAGTCTGAGCTTTCTTTCCTTCCAAATAGATGGACTTGCTGCTGGTGGTCATGACGCACAACTATTATGGAGAACCTAAAGAGGAAAAGCTTAAGACTCATGCCAGTCTCTTCCATGTCTAGTGCAGGGGGCAGCAAGGCCCTTGGAGCAGATTTTATTATGGTAAGAATCTCTGAGTGACTTCATTCCACTTCTAGGAATTTATATTTATAACATAATCAGAGAGGGGCAAAAGAAGAACATACATGGATACTCATTACAGCATTATTCACAATAAGCAAACCCTTTAAAACTGCAGGGCAGCTCTGGGGATGTAGTTTAGTGTTATAGCACCTGCCTAGCATGTGCAAACCCCCAGTACTAAAAAAAATAAAAACAAAAAACCTACAAGGCACTGATTGAATTGTGGTCTATTCATCTGACAATCTAGCATATAGTCACTGAAAACCATGTTCTTGAAAAACACTCAAAGATGTAAGATATTTTTCTCCACACATTGTTCACTTAAGAAGCAGGCTCCACAAGATGTCCTTCAGTCAGTGAATAGATACACAAGCCATGGCACATTCAAACAGTGGAATATCACTCAGCACAATAAAGACATTGAACTATCAAGAAAAGATACGGAGAAACTTCAAATGCATATTACTAAGTGAAAGAAGTCACTCTGAAAAGGCTACATACCATGTGATTCCAATTATATGATATTCTGGGAAAGGAAAAAACCACAGAGCAAGGATTAGGAGAGTGAGGAGGGATGAATAGGCAGAGTCCATAAGATTTTTAGGAAAGTGAAAAACACTCTGAACAAATCCCATCAATATGTACAATTACAATGTATCAATAAAAATATGGGAAAAAAAGAAAAACACTCTGTATGGAACTACAAAGGTGTATACAAGTCACCATGCATTTGTATCCTATGTACAAACCCATGGGACCTACCACACCAAGAGTGAGTCCAATAAAAGCCAGAGACTTGGGATGATACTGATGTGTCCATGTAGGTTCATCACTTGTAACATTTGTACTCTTGGAGCAGGATGCTGATCATGGGGGGAGGCGGTGTGGGGGGGATCAGGGGATATGAGAACTCTCTGTACCTTCTCCCTTTGGTTTCACTGTGAACTTAAAACTCCTCCAACCTGGGCTGAGGCCATGGCTCAGTGGTAGAGGACTTGCCACGCATGCATGAGTCACTGGGTTCGATCCTCAGCACCACATAAAAATAAATAAATAAAACAAAAATATTGCATCCACCTACAACTAAAAAATATATATATAAAAACTCCTCCAACTGGAGTAAAATATTAAATGAATCTTTTTAAAAAGTAGGTTTTACAAAAGATAGCATATGCTCTTAATTGTGTAAAAGAAATACATATTTGCATACATAGGAAAAAATTTTCTGACACATAAAAAACTAATATCAGGACTCCGGATATAGCTCAGTGGTAGAGGACTTAGCTAGCATATGTAAGGCTCTGGGTTCAATCCCCAACACACATACACACACAAAAAAAATACTAATATCAAAATGTTCCAATTTATTCTCTCAGGTATGAATTATTGTGACTTCCATTTTTAATAGTGTTTTTTATATTTTTAAAATTTCTACAGTAAGTTTTCATTATAGCAAACATTTTAGAAAAGAGTTTTCAAAACTTAGTACTGTAAAAGAAATACAGAGAAAAGCATCTAAAGCCGGGGCCTGTAATCCCAGCAGCTGGGCAGGGGTGGGGGGCGCTGAGACAAGAGGATCATGAGTTCAAAGCCAGCCTCAGCAAAAGCAAGGTGCTAGCCAGGTGCGGTGGTGCACGCCCGTAATACCAGCACTTTGGTATGGGGACGCTTCTCATCATGGCGCCTGGCGGCCCGCTAGGAAGAGCCCATGTCACCTCTTGTCAGTTCGACTGCATTGGGTGGCTTCAGTATCCGTACTCGTGGACAGCTCATGATCCTCTATAAAAATGCTCTTATGCAGCTATGCCTGGACAAATTGCTTCCGCATCCATGACCTAAAGTCAAAATACTATTGGATCCCTGCCCCTATATAAGCTTGTAACTTCCTCTAAATAAACAGTCCCTGCTTGGGACAGAACTCTCCGGCTGGTGGTGGTTTCGCGCCAGACCACTTTACCTTTCTCCGCTGGACCTTGTCGGGGAGTGCCTGGGCATTCCCCTTTTCCGCTGGTCGGGAAAGCTGATCCCCGGCTTCAGACCCTGACACTTTGGGAGGCTGAGACAGGAGAATTGCAAGTTCCATGGCAGCCTCAGCAACAGTGAGGTGCTAAGCCACTCAGTGAGACCCTGTCTCTAAATAAAATACAAAATAGGACTGGGGATGTGGCTCAGTGGTCGAGTGCCCCTCAGTTCAATCCTCGGTACCCTCCCCCGAAAAAAAGAAGAAAAAGTATCTAAAACATAAATACTGTCTTAACAATTATAAAACCAACATCTCAGGGAACAGATGGAACACTGCCAGCTCCCGCCCCACCCCCATATGCAGGTCCCTTCCCAGGAGAGGTAACTGTACCCTGACTGTCATTCTTAGGATAGTCATTTCTTTCCTTTTTCTTTTTTTCAGGTTTTACTACCTATGTATACATATGTGTTCTCCAAAAAATACACTTTAATTTCACCTACTTTTGAACTTTATAACAAGCACTTACACAGCACTTACTGTGTGCCAGGGAGCCTCCCAATCACTTTTCATGTATTAGCTCATTTAATCCTCACAACAGTCCTAGGAAGTATTATCCCCATTTTACAGATGAGGCTTAGAGAGGTAAAGTAATTTGCTTAAGTTCACACAGATACTAAGTGGCAGCGCTGGGACTTGAACCCAATGCTTTTAGCTCCAGAATCTACACCTTTGCCAAGCACTACCTCTCAGACCATCAGCTTCTTGGTCAGAATTTACTCCAACAGTGGTGTCTTTCTACTAGGCCTGTACTTACTCTAGGTGACCACACACCCTGGGGAGGCTTGGAGGCTCACTGACATGCAGACTTGTTTCAACAGAGGATGAAGGGCTGACTCTTCTGCCAGAGAATGTCGTGTTAGAGTCTAAGAAATTATTGCATTTAGTACCTGCAACACAAAGACATTGCCATTTAATTACTTCATTGAAATACCTTCCATTCTATCTGGTTCCCTAGATTATAAATGGTTTGTTTTAAAAACAGCTAACATTATTGAGCATTTACTATGTACAGGGGATTACATTAATATCTTACACAACTTATCCTATTTAATCCCCACAACAACTGCTCTAAGGACTACCTGAGGGCTGTTAAAAATAGATTCCCACCAGGTGCAGTGGTGTAATCCCAGGAATGCAGGCATTATTTATACCCCTGCCCTGCATTTTACAATGATAAAACAGGCTCAGAAAGTTAAGCAACTTGTCAATCTTCACATAGAATACAAACATTTAGGCACAGGTTTGATCACAGTATTTGTGATACCAGAGTCAAAGCTAGACTGCTTGCCCCTACACGCAGTTACCTACTCAGAACTCAGTGGAGGAGAGATCTGAGTCCAGCTGTCTATCACAGTACATTGTATTGACCATCTCAATGCAACTTTCCAAAGGATTTGTTCATAGAAAGAATAGTGAATACAGCTTATAATCATGACCTAAAGAATTGCCTTCAAAAATGAAAAGGGATGGCCCTCCCACTGTGGAGTCATTCATTAGTCTGCACACCTTCCCCATAAGACTGACTAGTTCATTTTAGTAGCATCCAGAATGTGGCTGGCACAAAGTAGATCTCAGAGTTTGATGAATAAATTTTAAAAGATTGTGTACAATGACTTGAAATGCATTCTGCCATCATGTATAACTCATTAGAACAAATTTTTAAAAAAGAATTGTAACTCCCTAACCACACACAATCACAAGTAAAGGAGTCCTGAAAGCCAGTAATTGTCAGATAGAGACAATGTATATACAATGTATATATGGTAAAAGTCAACCTTTTTATCACTTTATTTGGGTACAGGGGTGTCTTGTCCTATTATAAAAAAAAAGTCAGATGAATAGATACTGCTTTTCTTTATGCACAACTTCATAGAGCACAGAAGGTCTATAGAAACACTGTAACCTCTGGTTAAAAGAAATAAGAGACTTCTCTGATTCTTGAGTACATTTTTAAATTAACTGCTATTTCACCTACATAGGATCATGTTGCACATGCATATAGTATAATCCATGTGCCCTCTGCAAATTCCATCTATCAACAGGGCTGCTACCTAGGCAATTTTTTATTCATTTCCTTCAAACTCATAGCAAGTGAATCCTATCTTTCCACTCTTGTTAAAGCCCCACATTATCACCAAACCCTTCCTCTTACCTGGCACTGTGACATGCACCTATAATTCTAGCTATTCAGAGATTGAGGTAGGAGGATCACTTGAGCCCAAGAGCTCCACCCCCTCTCAAAAAAAGTAGTCAAATCCCTCACTCTTAAAAGGATTTTCCTGTAACAACAAACTTTAAAGTCCAGATGAGCTACTTCCTTCCTTCAAAATCCTCCCATTCTCATGGCTGAAGTTGTGTGGTTCAGTGGCAGAGTGCTTACCCGTCACATGTGAAGCACTGGGTTCGATCCTCAGCACCACATAAAAAAACAAACAAATAAATAAATTTTTAAAAAATCCTCCTATTCTGGAGTTCCTTGGAATATGCTCTAAGGACTACCTGAGGGCTGTTAAAAATAGATTCCCACCAGGTGCAGTGGTGTAATCCCAGGAACTCAGGAGGCTGAGGCAGAAGGATCACAAGTTCAAAGCCAGCCTCAGCAACTTAGCCAGACCCTACACAAATCAGCAAGATCTTATCTCAAAATAAAAAATAAAAAGGGCTGGGGATGTGGCTCAGAGGTTAAGCACACCTGGAACCAATCTCTGGTACCAAAAAAAAAAAAAAACACCACCAGATTCCCAAATCCCATCACTGATCTATTAAATTAGAATCTTTCTAAGCAACACTGTATTTTGAACAAGTTCCCCTCCCCCAGTAGCTCTTTGGCTCACATTTGGCAATGATCTTCTCAATCTGACTCCATCCAGCCCCCTTTCTCAATTCCCAACTGCACAGAATTCCCCAAATTTGCTGGCTCATGAAAATCACCCCAGAGCATTCATTCAACATGCACATTCCAGACCTACAGGAGACAGCCTGGGAATGAGTGTGTTTACAAACAACCTAAAACAAACAAACAAACAAAACCCACCTCAAAGAATTTTTAGGGCCAGCCAACTGTTCTGGAATATGCCCCAGAGCCTAGAGCAGCCCCAGGTACATTGAGGTCAAGCGATTGCTTGACATGTGCATGGCTGGGATAAAGCCAAGTCCAGTGGAGGGGGCAGAAAAAGAACAGTGCTGTGAGGAAAGGTCCCCAGCTGCCAAAGGAGGAACTACCCAGACACTAAGCCACAAAAGAAGTGTCAACACACACAATATGGACCACGCTCTGACCGCAATGCAATACAACTGGAAATAAATAATAAAAAGACAGCCAAAAACCATCCATAAGCCTGGAAACTCAAACCACACTTCTAAATAATTCATACGAAAGAACAAATCGTAATGGAAATCATGAGATGCCTAATGATCAATGGACATAAGTACTATATATCATAACTTGTGGGATCCAACTAAAACAGTAATTAGAAACTGGAGCCTTAAGTGCATATACTGTATATATTTCACTGGATCTAAGATATCATCAGTTTGAACATTATTATTTTATGAACCACAATGAAGAAAAGCTGCCAATTAGCAGTGGTAGCGTGCTCGCCTAGCACGCAGGAGGCACTGGGTTCGATCCTCAGCACCACATAAAAATAAAATAAAGCTATTGTGTCCACCTACAACTAAAAAATAAATATTAAAAAAAAAAAAGAAAAGCTGCCAATTAAAGACACAATACCTTTATGGCTTTGAATTTTTATTTTACACTTATTAAAGCATTCTTTTAGACTTAGATTTTAATCCCATGACTCATATGTATAAATGAAGAGAGAAAATAAAAGCAAAATAAATTGGCTAAGGTATTCTTATGCCTCATTCACATCAAAGGTCTGACTCCTACATCACTTTTCAACTCAATTCACACTTCTCACCTAACTTTGACTTCAGCACAATGTGAACATGGGTGAAGCAACACTTCTTAAACGAGAGCTTCTCGGCTGCTTCTGGAATTTTCTTCCAAGCTATGGACAAGCATGCTTCATGCGTCACTGCTCATACAACAAAGACTACACAACTGCTCTGCACCTGCTGCTAGGCCTGAGGTGCTGGTAAGATTAGTCCCAACTTCAGAGATGCAAACTGTGAAAAATATCCATCTTTGGACAGTATAGAGAGATGATAATGTTCAAGAGCAAAGTTTCCAAAACTAATGAGATAAACTTTCAGTTTCAGAAATAAGGAAGCCAGGTGTGGTGGCACAAACCTGTAATCTCAGCAATTCAGGAGGCTGAGGCAGGAAGATCTTGAGTTCAAAATCAGCCTCGGGCTGGGATTGTAGCTCAGCGGTAGAGCGCTTGCCTCGCATGCGTGAGGCCCTGGGTTCGATCCTCAGCACCACGTACAAAGCAATAAAATAAAGACATTGTGTCCATCTACAACTAAAAAAATATTTAAAAAAAAAATCAGCCTCAGCAACTTAATGAGGCCCTAATCAACTTAGCTAGACCCTGTCTCTAAATAAAACATAAAAAGCGCTGGGGATGTGGCTCAATGGTTAAGTACCCCTGGGTTTAATCTCTAGTATCAAGAAGAAAGAGAAGAAGAGAGGAAGGAGGAGGAGCAGGAGAAAGAAAGAAGGAAGGAAGAAAGGAAAGAAAAGAAAAGAGAGTAGCCCCCACAAATGATAAGAAAGGAAATCATAAAATAAGAACAGAAATTAATAAGATGATCCAAAGTACAACATGAAAAATGAATAAAGTGGATAAAGAGTGGACAAAATTTAAAACACAAGTAAATAGTATTAGAAATGAAAAGGAGCCCATAATTACAAATAAAATAGAAATAACTGCACAGATGAAGAATTTGAGTCCTAGAAGTTTCAAATAACTTATTCAGGGTACCAATAATATGGAACATAATTTATAAAATGTAGTTTAGTGTTACAGTCATCACCTTCCATAACCAGAGTGCTTTCACACAGTTGTCATCTCAGACGATGTTCACAATACCTCTGTCTGGCAGGGAGACAAATAATACATCAAGCCCTGTTAGTTCAACATGGACACTCTTTAACCAAACATTCAGCTTCCCACTCCTGCTTATCTGCTCAACAAGCAAGCTAAGGGTACAGGGTTGTGGCTTATGACCTTTTTTTTTGCATTATAGGACACCCTCCCACGTACTCTGCTGGAAAGATGCACACAGCACACACTTGCGTGTGTCTTCAACTGATTTGTAGGTCCCCTCCTTTCCTCAAGCCCATGAACTCCAAGTTAAGCTGAACTCCAGTGTGGTCTCCTAAGAAAAGGAAAAGGAAACTATAGTTCTTGGGATAATGTAGTCTGATGCCAGGGCCTAGTGTCCTTCTGGTACCCCTAACTCTGAAGCATGGAGCCTCCCTAGCTCAACCTTTATAAACAGCAGCTTCTTCCTTTACCCCAAACCAAACTGGAAACTGAGGAAGCTCTGGAGCTTGAAGTTTGAATCCCAGAACTCTTTTCTCCTTGCTGTCCCTGCCACCAGGCTCAGTTTACAGCTGGGGAGGGGGAGTCCTCCCTCCCTCCTCTCTCCACACTACAAAGGAGAATCCAAAGATCACAAACCTGTGATCTAGGAGAACAGAGACCAGTCTAAATTCTGATGGGGCAAAGGTGGGACACTCTCTAGCCCCTTTTTGGCAACACACAGGCCACTCACTCTATCAGGTGAATGACAGCCTGAGCAAGGGCTCACCCAGAGTTTTCTGGGAGACTGTGGCTGCCCTGCTCCATGATGCTGTGCTCTAAAAGCAGATGTGCCTCCACGCATGCTCCTCAGCCTTAAGAACCAATTATGGAATGACCAGCCATTATTTAATTTAAACCTCTCCTTAGAGTGTTCATAATCTCTGTCTGATCTGTCTAAGCCAATAAACAGTTCCACGAATCTACTAATATCCAGCAAAGGAAAAAAAAAAAGGAAGGGCACAGACTCTGGAGACTGTCAGACTCGGGTCAAATCCCAGTGTCACCATTTATTAACCAAAGTGCTTCCTCTGCTCATTTGTAATATACTTCCAGAGCTGTAATGAGATCCAACAAGGTAATTTAGGAGCATGGTTCACTCTGCCTAATCAGATCTTGGATTAATACAGATGTAAACTACTAGCCAAGCAATTCTTTTTAAATGCCTCCAAGCTAGATGTTATAATTTGGATCTTTGAATGTTCCCCAAAGGCCCATGTGCTAAAGGCCTGGTCCCCAGTACAGGGCACTATTGGAAAGTGGTGGACCTTTTAATAGATGGTGCCTTGTGGGAGGTCTTAGGTCATTAGGGCCCATCCTTCAAGAAGACAGTGGTACTCCAGCTCCTTTTCTCTCTTTTTTTCACTTCCGGGCCAGACGATGAGTAATTTTTCTCTACCACATGCTCCCACTATAATGTGTCACCACAGGTCCAAAGCAATATGGACTAAAACCTGTAAATCTGTAAGCCAAAATAAACCTTTTCTCTTCATAAGTTGATCATCTCAAGTATTTTTTTTACAATAACAGAAAGCTGACTAACACACCAGCCTTCTAATAGTGCCTCCTGGATAGAGCAACAAATCCACACCAGCCCTCCTGATTTCTTAGAACTCAACTGCATTTTCTCTCCACCTTGGTCAAGCAGGAGTCAGCTTTCTCTGGAACCTTCTCCAGCGCTCTCCTGCTGGTCGATCTTGAGATGGAGGGAAGATGGCAGCTCTGCAGACCGTTTCCAGAGTACATGGGCTCATCTATACACGTGGTTATTTTAAATATTAAGTGACCCAGAGACAAAGATAAGACCCTCATACTAGAGGTTATCAGCCAAGACAAACACACACCACGAGCTGCTGAAAATCAAGAGCACAGGGCTGGGCTCTGAATCAGAACCTCCCTCCTTGCAGCCCCGGGGCGTTTCTGGGTTCGGATTGGCCGCCAGCCTACCCAGAGCAGGGATCGCTGCCCCCCGCAGCGAGGAGCTCCCTTTTCACCTGCGGGTCTCGGTACTCCATTTCCTGGGAGAGCCTCAGGTCTACCCTCCGAGGCCTCCATGGAGAATGCAGCGGAGATCGACGCACCAACTGGCGGCCGAACTGCCGAATGCCGGGACTAGAGGCCCAGGCCGAGGGCCAGACGGACGCCGCCGCCACCGCCGCCTGCACGTGTCGCCCGCGGAGGCGCGTCCCCGGAGTTGCCCGGACACCGCGCCGCCTCCTGTAGACCGGCTTCCCAGGGCTCCTCTCTCGCTTGCATCCCGGCTTTCTGGCCTCGGCCTCGGATGGGGTCTCCTGAGAGGTGCAGAACGAAGGCCCCAGGCATGGCGGGGCGACCAAGTTGAGCAACCCGAAAAAGCTGCTTAGTTTTTTTGGTTTTGTTTGTTTGTTTGAAAAAAAATTTTTTTTAAGGGTTGTGGTTCTTTTCCAAGCAATTTTCATTATTAGAACTGTAGCCTCTGGAGTCAGTGAAGAATGAGCCTTCCATGAAGCTTGTAGATCCCCCTTATAATTGGCATTGATCAGACAGGATTCACTTACCACTTAGAGCGCCTTTTCTGGGCCAGGCACCCTGGTGGATGTTATCTTCCTTAGGCAGCCAGCTGCATTTTTCAAAATAGAAAACTGACTTTGAGCAAGGGCTTGCTTGCTTAAGGTCACTCAGAAAACTTGAGATCCATTTCTAGGTTTTCTTCATTCCAAATCTACCCCTTTTTCTCTCCTATCAGCTGAAATTTATCTTCCAAGTCATTCCTTTCCAATATCTAATAAATCTTGCATAGAAAGCTTTTTCCGATTGAGTTTAGTCCCTAAATTTATATTTAGAATAGTTTCTCCCTTGGTGAAGTGGGGGGAAATTTTGGAATGTGTTTTATTTTTAGTATTTTTTGTTTTACTGGTTATAAAAGAAATAAATGGTCATTGTAGACATCTTAATGCAAAAACGTATTGTTGACACTCATAATCCCACCATCCAGAGATCAACCACTTTTTCTGGATGTCTATTGCTGGCTAACAAATCACCACCAAGTTCTGCCACTTTAAAAACAATGATCATTATTACCTCTGGATTCTGGGAGTTGGCTAGGCTATGCTGTTCAGGCTTGGGGTCTGTGCTGTTGCTGTCAGAGGGTGACAGAAACTTCCTCATTCCTATGTCTGATAATGATGGCTGTCAGCTAGGGCTTTTGCCAGACCATTTCATGTGCTTTCTCATCGTATGGTGTCTAAGTTTCCAATATGAGCATCTCAGGAAGACCTGGCAAGAAGCTGTATTGCCTCCATAGTTACAGATTCAGGTAGAGGAAACCTAGACCTCACCTCTCCCTGGAAGAATCAAAGTCACATTGTATGAACAGCCTAAGGGATGGGAGATCTTGTGGCCATACTAGAAAATATAATCCAACACACCGCCACATATATTTAAAGGCTATTTCCTCCTTGTCCTTTTTCAATGCATATGTATGTTAACAAACTATATATCCAATTGAGTATAAGATTTCCTGAAAATCTAACATATCTGGAGCACTTGACTTTATTAAAGTTTACAAAACATATTTTATCTGTTTAATTATCTTATGGGAGAAGAGGTAGCAACTTTTTAATAGAAATGTGAGCTGGGCAACAGCATAGTTATCAATGGCTTGACCCAAGATGCTGTAATAATGGGAAAACAGATTTATGTCTATTTTGTTCACTGCTGTATACTAAGCACCTAGTACAGTGCCTGGCACATATAGGCCCTCAAGAACCATTTGTTTAATGAATGGGTGGATGGATGGATGGATGGATGGATGGATGGATGGATGAGAAAAATGGTCTGAGCTGAGCCCTTCCCTCTCCTCTTTGCATCCTCCTGGGAGGAAAAAGACCAGGTCCCTAACTTGCACCACCAGGTTCCTAGCTATCAAGACCTATCTCTTGGTCCTGAGATTGTAAGACAGGCAATTCCAGAAGGGAAGCTCTCTTGTCCTCAGTGAGTCCTATAAACTGTGACTCATAAACCTGTTACTCTGCAACTTAAAATCTCCTAGGCTGATTTGTTTTCATCACTTGGACAAGTTTTAGATACTTGCTGCCAGGGCCTGCTCAAGTGGCTGCCCCACCCCCACTCCCCAGTGTTTAGCAGGACACAGAAACCACTAAAGGAATCCTGTTGGTCACGGAGCTGCCTCTGCTCAGCTTGCCTCCTGTTCATTCCGCACCATGAAGGTTCAGCTGCAGAGATAAGGGTAGGAGACTTTGGGTGTGTTCAGAAACTTGAAGCTTCCTGAAGCCTCCAGAAAACTCCCAAATAGCCAGGAAGGCAAGCACCATCTGGCCAGAAGAAAGTCTTCTCCCGGGTTCCCTTGCTAACCCCTGACCATGTGCCCCAAACAAAACCCAGCCTGGAGGTCACTGCAGAACCTGTGGGAAGAGAGGGATGTCTAATGTAGGGAGCCAGGTCATCTAGGGCCCTTGAGGTGAACTCTATCTTCTCCCTGGCTTTAGGCTCTCCTCCCAGCTCTATAGTCCAGGAACCTGGTGTGTCACCAGCCTGATTCTCCTGGGTCTAAATAAGCCCAGAAAACTTGAGACTCCAGAACATCAACTAGCACTAGGGTTTAGATGGGAAGTATCACATTGAACCCAATGAAAACTGGCTGTTCAGGAACATGGCTCCATATCAGCAATTTCACATGGTTCAATTTGATAGTGAAAGGTGGACATTTGTAGCAGGTTCCACAGTGAGGTCAGAGTAAGATGGGCTGGACATTAGCCTCCACACCCAACTTTGCCCTCCAAGACCCCCCACTTGTGGTCCAGTGACTGGGAGCTTGGATCTGGAAAGGGAGACAGACAGCAAGCTGGGTGGGGGAGGGCAGGCAGGGAGGGTAGTGAGTTGCTTGCACTAGATAGAAAGGGCAGTTCAGTTCTCCCAGCCTCCTCTGCTCCTGCAATCCCAACTGTTGAGAAGAGAATTAAATGTCCAAGGATGAGAAGAAGACAGACAGCCAAGATATCACATAAACGGGGCTGGAGCTGTAGCTCAGTGGTAGAGCGCTTGCCTATGCGTGAGGTACTGGGTTCAAGCCTCAGCACCACATATAAATAATAAATGAATAAAATAAAAATCCATCAATAACTAAAAAATATTAAAAAAAGATATCACATAAACTTAATCCCAATCCTTTTTTTTTTTTTAGTTGTAGATGGATACAATGTCTTTATTTTATTGCTTTGTTGAGGATAGAACCCAGGTCCTCAGGAAAATATTAAAAAAAGATATCACATAAACTTAATCCCATTC
>PVHX01002831.1:0-43965 GCA_004024805.1 Geosciurus inauris
TTGGGGCATAGATATTTATGATTGTTATGTCTTGTTGATGTATGGTTCCCTTAAGAAGTATGAAATGACCTTCTTTATCTCTTTTCACCATCTTTGGTTTGAAGTCCACTTTATTTGATATGAGGATGGAAACTCCTGCTTGTTTGCGGGGTCCATGTGAGTGATATGTTTTTTCCCAGCCTTTCACTTTTAGTCTGTGGATGTCTTTTCCTGTGAGATGAGTCTCTTGAAGACAGCATATTGTTGGGTCTGTTTTTTTTTAATCCAGTCTGTCAGTCCATGTCTTTTAATTGGTGCATTTAGGCCATTTACATTCAGGGTTATGATTGAGATATGATTTGTAATTCCAGTCATTTTGGTTTGTTTTTGGTTTTTACCTTGAGTTGTTTTCTATTTTGAATGGTCTTTCCTCTAGTGTAGTTCCTCTCTTTGTCAATTTTCATTGTTGGTTATCATTTCCTCCTCATGGTATATTTTGCCAAGGATGCTGTGTAGTGCAGGCTTTCTTGCTGTAAATTCTTTTAACTTTTGTTTATCATGGAAGGTTTTTATTTCATCATCAAATCTGAAGGTCAATTTTGCTGGATATAGGATTCTTGGTTGGCATCCATTGTCTTTTAGGGCTTGGAATATGTTATTCCATGATCTCCTGGCTTTTAGTGCCTGGGTTGAAAAAATCTGCTGAGATATGAATTGGTCTCCCCTTTATGTAATCTGGTTCCTCTCTCTCGTGGCCTTTAAAAATCTATCCTTATTCTGTATGTTGAGCATTTTCATTACAATATGCCTTGGTGTAGATCTGTTGAAATTTTGTACGTTTGGTGTCCTGTAAGCCTCTTGTATTTGATTTTCCATTTCATTTTTCATACATGGGAAATTTTTTGATATTATTTCATTGAAGAGATTGTGCATTCCTTTGGTTTGAAATTCTGCACCTTCTTCTATCCCAGTAAATCTCAGATTTGGTCTTTTGATGCTGTCCCATATTTCTCGTATGTTCTGTTTATGATTTTTTACCATCTTCACTGTATGATCAAATTTATTTTCAAGATTGTATATTTTGTCTTCATTATCTGAGCTGTCTTCCAGGTGATCTAGTCTGCTGGTGATGCTTTCTATTGAGTTTTTTATTTGGTTAATTGTTTCCTTCATTTCAAGAATTTCTGATTGTTTTTTTTTTTTCACGATCTCTAGCTCTTTCTTAAAGTAATCTTTTGCTACTTGTAATTGCTCTCTTTTCTCTTTGTTAGAATGAGCAATGGTTGCCTTTATTTGCTCTCCTACTTCTTAGTTGGATTGATCAATTTTTGCCTGTAATTGTTCACTTATGTCATGCTTTAGTTCGCTGATCATTTTAATTATGTACATTCTGAATTCTTTCTCTGACATTTCATTTACTATGCTGTCCATGGATTCTGTTACAGTGGTATCCAGGTTAATTTGGGGTAATTTCTTCCCTTGTTTTTTCATGTTGATTGTGTATCTTCCTTTCTTGAAATACCAATCTGAGGTATTGCGGCTTCTATCCTGTAATCTTGTATTGACACTCCAGATTACCTGTGTCTCACCTTGGAGCTACTTCTGTTTTCCCAGTGTCCCCAGATGGGCATTGTTGTCACTAAAATTGGTGGTGGAGGTAGTGGACTACCTCTAGAGGGCAGTGGGAGTGGCTTTAGCTGTGCTCCTGGGGCGGCCCCTGAGGGCTGTTTTGGCCCTCTCTTGCACTCCTGCTGGTGAGCAGGAACTCTGGAGCAGAACTACAGGTGGGCTCAGGTCTCACTTAGGCAGGGTCACAAGCTGGAGAGTCTGTGTGTGACCCTTACTGTGAGTGTGAGCTCCCCTGGGGCTAGAGGCTAGCAGGCTCTGGTCTGTCTTCAACTGGGCACTCTGGCTTTCCCTGAGGGTGGTTTTGGGCCTTTTGTCTCGCCTGACCACAGGAACTCTGGAGCGGAACTGAGGCGGGCCCAGAGCGCACTACGGTGGGGCCTCTTCATGCTGGGGTCTCTGGAGGCCACTCTTACCCTGGGTGTGCCTTCCTCTGTGGCTAATAGCAATCAGACTCTGGACAATCCTTTGTTGGACACCCGTGGAGTTTCCTGAGTGTGGTTCTGGGCCCTCTGTAGCTCCTGCCGCAACCCAGAAACTCTGGAGCAGAATTGGGGCAGACCCAAGCTGCCCGTGGATGGGGCTGCCTCACACTGGTGTCTCTGGAGCGACTTTTACCCTGAATTTGGCCTCCCCAATGGTTAGAGGTAGCAGATCCTGGTCTCCCTTTGGCTGGACAACCGTGGAGGTTGCTGAGGGCAGGTCAGGGTCCTTTGGGGCTCCTGCAGGTCCACAAGAATTCTGGAGCGGAACTGGAGGGGGCCCAGGCTGCCCTTGGGTGGGGCTGTCTCCGCTGGCATCTCTGGAGTGACTCTTACCTTGAATTTGGGCTCCCCAGTGGCTAGTGGCTGGGGCCATGTGTCCACGGGAGCAACTGCTAGGGGTCCTGCATGGTTGGGTGGGCACTGGAACCAGTTACCCCATGTAGAAGTAGTCTCCACCTGGGGCGAGCCCTGGGCTGGAGCCCAGAGCCGCTGGCCGGTGAGTTCCGCCGCGGCTTGCTGCTGAAGTAACGCTGATTGTGGCTTTTGTTGCTGCCTGGTGGCCCTGCTTACTCATGCAAGTGAAATTCCTGTGGGGGTAGCTGTACGATGACAGTATTTCCAAAACTTCAATCTCTGGCTCTGGAGAGACTGACTGTGGTGTCCGACTAGGCCGCCATCTTGGAACCGCCCCCCTTATCACTCCTTCTCATTATATATAAGTTTTAAAATTATTACTGTGTGAAGACAGTAATATAAGAAATTTAAAAAGCAAACAGCAGAATTGGTTTTAGAAGCTATAGTTATGTCATGGTATAGAACTCTAATCCTAGGGAAATCAGAATGATTTCTCCAATATCCAAGCATGGGTCTTTGACCTTATAACATGTTCAATGAAAAGCCAAACCTACTTGAAGCAACAGATGGAACTGGAGGATACTGTCATGTATTCTTGTCCATTATTTCTGTGAGGTCAAATGCCTCAAAAAATTTGGCCAAAGAGTATTTTAGAATGTGATCAATTGTATCCATTTAACTCTTCTTTGTGGAATTGAAGAAAGGAATGAGGGTGAGGGAAAAGACTTTCTTCCCCCAGAATTCAAGCAACCCTGGTTATATGTGGTAATTATTTTCTTCATCAATAATCAGATCATATAATCTGTGATTTTTTTCCATATTAGTAATAGCATGTTCATGAAACATCATTCAACAAGATAAGTAAATATACTTTATTATACACTGTTATTTTTTAGAACAAAAGTAAAGGCAAATTAAATTGGAATTATCTCCCAATAATGTCCAATGTACAGAAATACATCAAGGACAATTAAATGCATGTTCAGTGTCACTCCATGCAAGTGGACACTTGCTACTTATAAGTTTGGTATCTCAGATAAAGCAAAGTGACTGTTTAATGAGTGAGCAAAGCTTGGCCTGCTTATGATGTTGTAACTGAAAAAGATAAAGGGCCAGTATATCAAGAAGCGTTAACATTCCAAAACCCTTAGAAAAGATATCTACCCTGAAACAGAAGTTACTTTCTTTTTTCATTTTTGTCTCACAGATGGGCTATAATAACTGTAATAGTACTTATTTCCCTCTTCACTGGAACTAAAAACATATATATACACATTATCCTAGTTTATATAAATCACTTGATTCCTATTTACTCTGATCCATTTTTAAATTACCTTTTTGATTTTTTTTTAATTCCAGGAGTATTGATTTGTATTTTCCTCCTCACTATCATTTATCTTTTGGTGCTTGCATTCTTGACGTGTATATATAAAGGCAGCCATTCCTCAACTCCTCTGAAGTGCTTTAACACATGGCTGTCTTTCTAAATCAATGACTTTAACTGTCTTCAAATCTCTGAAAACCATTTTATTCCTATTAACTTTGTAACTCTGTAGTGTATTAAAGAATCTTGGAAATATCTGATAAAACAAAAGTTCAGAAGAGCTACATTATGAGTTTATTAATGAGCAACTCCGATGGAGAATGGAGTTTCATCAATTTACAGTACAGCATTGTACTGTACAGTACAGTGTAGTACAGTACAGTGTAGTACAGTACAGTGTAGCATGACTACAACAGCATAGCAGCTCACTTAAATTACAAGGCTGAGAATCAATAATTGTAAGCAGTTTAGGATATCAGATTTAATTTCCTTTTATGAATCATATACAATCCTTTCATGTAAACTGATGGTTGATAGGGTTTCCTGGCTTTTTACTATATTATCAAAATATGAGGCCAACAGAAGAGTGGAAAAGCTTAGAATATGGAATCACTGGTGTGGCTCTGTTCCACAGGAAGTATGTGTTTTCCCATGAGATAAGTAATATTGTTGAGTCTCCATTGATTCATTTGTAGGATAAGAATAATATGCTTTAACAGTTTTCTTTTTTGAAGGATTAGAATATGCAAAGTACCAACTTGTAGTCCCTTCTGTATTTATTGAATTCAATCATACTTGTTGATATAGAATACTAATACATATGTAGTCACCTTAAAAATACCTCCAGAGATATAAATTATACAATAAAACATCACTTTTAGAGTTCAGCTTGATAAACTTAGCAAATGTATACATCCATGGAATTATGGCAGTCAGGAATTTGAACATTTTATGACTGACACCTTGTAATCAAGTTCCCTGAGACACCTGTCCCAAGCCAATGGTGATCAAATTTATATTACTATAGATCCATTTTTATGTTATAGAGCTTCATGTAAATGGAATAATATAGTATACTGTCTTAGATCTCTGCCTATATTCACTCAAATAAACATTGAGTTTCACCCATGTTGTTGGATGTTATTGTTTCCCATTTTGTTTCCGAGTAATATTTCATTGTAAGAATATACCATAATTTGGCTAACCATTCATGTAATGATGGTCATTTGGATTATTTGCTTTGAGTTATGAAAAGAGCTGCTATGAAAAATTGTGTACAATTATTTGTATAGCCCTGCTGTATTTAGGGCCATATAATTGTACTGCACAGATCTTCTTTTGGGATGACTTGCTCTGGACAGCATTGCTTATGACAACTTCCAGCTCTCATACCTTTGTATTCCTGCAGTAGTGTCATGCCAACACCAATTACCACCCCCCCCACCAATGGCTGGGCTGCTTCTAGCCAGTGACTAAGCCTAGAACCAAGCCCATCTTTACAGAATGCAGCATTCCTCTGGTGGGTGAGAATTGCTGGGTATCCCATCAGTGTGGAAGAGATCTTTTCAGAACTTTTACTGTTCTGAATGAATCTTTCCTTCACTTTGTTTTATTCACAGGTGACTGACCTACATTTTGGCCTTAAGGCTCTCACCACATAACTCCTTTATGTTGAACATGTTTCTTAAATTTCTTGCACACCATTTTAGTGTCTGTTTCTTTTTTGGTAGAGAACTAGGAGTGGAATTAATCATAATGTTAAAGGTTGGATTCTCTGAGAAAGGCAGATTCATTGGTATAGTCCTTAATCTCTTATCAGGTATTGCTTGCCCCTGGGTGATGTGTACTTTGACTTAAACCAGGTTATAAGTTCATAAGGATGACAGCCAAGGAAGAAGGTGGGAATATATTTTAGGAAGGTTGGATTTTCCTTCTGTATGAAATAATTTTTTGCTCTTTCCTGCATAGACAACTACTGGCTTTAATGGATAGGAATGAGCCATATCTGGACATCCAGGAAATTCATACAAGTCTAAAGAGTTAAAATTCCCTTTCCTATGTGTCAGCATCCCTGATATTTCAATATAAGGTCCTGAATTTGGTATAACAAATGGGTGTACAGGTCCTACCTACTGGAATACATGGCCCTATACCCCCGAATATGATTGGGTTAATAATACCATGAGCCAGGGCCACTTTACAGGGAGTTCACATCACTCTGGGAATCATTGATTCACCCCATAAAGGGGAAATAAAACTGTTGGCAGCAGCCACTGCAGGAATTTTGATTATTCCCACAGGGGAGAGAATTGCACAATTAGTAATACTCCCTGTTAGTCAAGGTAACCAGGCATCTGTTCTAAGAGAAAATGGCAAAGGATCATCTGGGAGACCGAAAATTTATTGGACAGCAAGTTTGTCTCAGAGGCCTAAATTGGAGTTGTGGATCTGAGATAGAAAATTTGAAGGGCTTTTAGATACTGGGGCAGATATATCTATCATATCACAACATTGCTGGCCAACGTCTTGGCTGACACATCAGGTGTGTACTATATAACAGGGCTTGGGATATAATTCTGCTCCTCGACAGAGCGCCAAGGTCCTTCCCTGGAAAAATCATGAAGGACATCAAGGGTTTTTTCAGCCATATGTTCTGCTGGGATTTCCAGTTAATCTATGAGGAAGAGATGTTTTAAATGTGATGGGGGCTGTTCTAACAACTCAGCCTGTCTCTCGGATGCTGTGAAGGCAAGGGTATATCCCTGGGTTTGGATTAGGGAAGGATCAACCATGAATCCTTAAACCATTAACTATTGTAGACCAAATAACTAGGCTTCCTGGAGATCGAATGGGTCTTGGAAATTTTGGGGAAGGGCTACTGTTAATACAGCCTCTAAAATAGAACCCATACGGATCACATGGAAAACTGATAATCCTGTGTGGGTGGAACAGTGGCCCTTATCTAAAGAAAAATTAGAGGCTGCAAATAAATTGATGGAAGAACAATTAAAAGCAGGACATCTTGTCCCCTCTGTTTCTACCTAGAATACTCTAATATTTGTAATCAAAAAGAAATCAGGAAAATGGAGATTGCTACAGGACCTGAGAGCTGTTAACAAGGTTATGCAAATCATGAGGCCAGTGCAATTAGGTTTGCCAGTTCTATCTGCCATTCCTAAAGATTGGCATTTGATAGTGATTGATCTTAAAGATTGTTTTTTCCACAAACCCTTGCATGAAAAAGACTGTGAAAAATTTGCATTCAGTGTTCCTTCTACAACAACCCTCACGGAGATACCAATGGACTGTCTTGCCTCAAGACATGGCTAACAGTCCTACCCTTTGTCAGATGTACGTATCTGCAGCACTACAACCCGTGAGAGATAAGTATGAGCAGTGATATATAATTCATTATATGGATGATATTTTAATAGCTACACCTGTAGGAAGTCAATTATTAGCAGCTTTTGGTGATCTGATTATGTATCTGAGGAATGCCAACTTACTTATTGCCCCTGATAAAGTCCAAAAAGTACCGCCATATCAATATCTAGGTCACAGATTGGCAGCCTATGGAATTAAACCACAAAAAATACAACTTAGATTGGATAAATTGCAAAATCTAAATGATTTCCAAAAACTTTTAGGGGACATTAACTGGTTGCGACCATCCCTGCACATTACCACAGGTCAACTACAACCTTTGTTCAATATCCTCAAAGGTGATTCTGATCCTAACTCCCCAAGGTATTTAACAAAAGAGGCCCAAGAAACCATCAGAAAGGTAGAGGAAGACTTGGAGGAATCACATTTGTCTTATGTTGATTATTCTGCACCACTGAAATTGCTTGTATTCCCATCTCAATATTCTCCTACGGGAGTGTTTTGGCAGACAGGGCCTATCTTATGGGTGCATCAAAAAACCTCTCCTGTTTCCATTGTTGTGCCCTACCCTACTGCTGTTTGCCAATTATTGTTTAAAGGATTAAAGATGTCTCTACAGACCTTTGGTAAAGAGCCAGATGTTATTATACAACCTTATACTACAGCTCAAATACAACAGTTAGCTAATAATAACAATGATTGGGCCATTTTTGTTTGCACGTATAATAACTAGACAATCATTATCCCTCTTGTAAACTAGTTTAGTTCTTTAAGGAGCACCCTATTTTTTTTCCACCCCAATTGTCAAGTCCACCCCAATCCCTGGAGCTCAGACCATCTTCACTGATGGCTCTTCCAATGGGACTGTATCAGTCATTTCTGCAGAAAAAATAATAACAAACTTTTCCTCTGGGCTCTGCACAACAGCTTGAACTTAGAGCTCTATTGCTTGCTTTGCAAATGTATCCCCAAGTACCTGTAAACATATATACTGATAGCATCTATGTTTCCAGAGTGATTCCTCCTTTGGAAACTGCTGCCACCATTTCTATGGGTTCTTCCATACAAGATCTTCTTGTTCTTACCCAGGACTTGCTTTGGTGCCGTAAAGAACCCTGATTCATTTCCCGTATTCGAGCACATTCTAATCTCCCTGGACCTCTTTCCAGGGGAAATGAGACTGCAGATGCTTATACTCATATCCTTGTTCTCTCATCCCTAGACAAGGCCATTAAATTTCATGATAAGTATCATTGCAATGCTCAATCCCTTAGACACCATACTGGTATTACAAAAGAGCAAGCTGTTAGGATAACAACTACCTGTCCACAATGTGCTCCATTTATCCATATGCCTCATCATGGAGTGAATCCATGAGGTTTACTCCCCAATGATCTTTGGCAGATGGATGTTACACATATAGCAAACTATGGAAAATTGCAATATGTGCATATATCAGTGGACACCTTTTCTGGTCTTATCTATGCCTCAGCTCATTCAAGTGAAAAGGTCAAAGATGTGAAGGCTCACTGTTTACAAGCCTTTGCTTTTATGGGAGTGCCCAAAGTTCTTAAGACTGACAATGGTCCGGCTTACACCGCCACAGGCTTTCAAAAATTTTGTGAGGAATATGAGATTATATATAAATATGGCATTCCATATAATCCCCAAGGTCAAGCAATCATTGAGCATACTCATCTAACTATTAAGACCTATCTTTCCAAAACAAAGGAGGAGGAATTCCCTTCTCCACACAGTAGACTTGCTCATGTTCTCTATATTTTAAATTTTTTGAATGTTGATTCCAATAGACACTCAGCGGTGCTGCAGCATTGGAATCCTTTCCTCCCTGATCTGGGTCTTGCTTGTTGGAAAGATTTACAAACTGGAGAATGACGTGGTCTGGATCCCATTTTGACACACACTAGAGGCTCAGTTTGCATATTTCCTAAGAATGCTGAATCCCCTATATGGGTACCAGAAAGATGTGTTAAACCTGTTAATGATTACAATAACAGGGGACTACTCCTGAGAATACTTTTTCTGTTTTTACACAGAACGCCAGTGGATGATAAGGCAATGTGCGATGGATCCATCAGCATGCAGCACATGCAGGTTCCTGATATACGTGCAACTTTTCCTATTGCACAATCTTGGACCGCTTGTGCTTGCTTCAACCACTCTGCATGATCGCCTACATTACAACATCTGGGTTCACCTCGCCAATATCATCAATACTACTGAAATCTGTATTCAACAAAATGTCGATATGAGTACTATACTCGGATCTTGCTTGTTGCCAGTGTGTCATTCTGCAGCAGATATTGCAAATATGACTATGTTCTCTAAATATGGCATCCAGAAACCTATATCATATAAAGATTCCTATAATTGGGGAACTCCCCAATATAAGCTGCCAGTTAATGCTTTAAAAATGATTATTCCAACTGTAGCTTTTGATATTAATGATACCTGTGCTGAGATTCAACACTGTACCACTAACTGTGTTAATTTGAAGGCTTCCTCTTTTAACTGTACATCGAAAGAACCCATATTATATGGGACAGGGCATATCTCTTTACCCACTGGATAGTTCTTTTCCTGTGGGCGCTATACATTTAATTATATCCCTGCCAATATGTCTCATGGTACCTTATGTTGTCTAAGCCGATTAGCAATATTTTTACCTAAGTCCACAGATCTACTGCAGGAACATCCTGCACACCAATGAGAGACACGATCTGTGACCTTACCTGAGGATTGTGATGACTCTATTCACCTAGTCTCCACTGCCAAATTTAATGCTTTAACTTTTTCGCTTGTAGGAATCCCTGCATTAGCTGTGGGGGCTTATAAAGGGATCATGAAGTTAGCATGTGCTTTAGTCAAAAATGTTAATTATACATCCAGTGCCATTGCACTATTGAATGATGAGCAAAAACAGCATAGACAAGCTATATTAGATAATCAAGCTGCCATTGATTATTTACTGTTATTACATCATAAGACTTGTACTGAAGTACAGAATATGTGTTGTTTTAATCTAACTGACAACAGTAATTCTATTACTAAAGAATTGAAAAAGTTAAAGGAGGTCATTGATCGTGTTCAACAAGACACTTTCGGAAATGATTTCTTATCATGGTTAACTAACTTGACCTGGGTGAAACATTTGTTCATTGTGAGGAGTCTTATCCTCTTGATCCTCTTAATCTGTTGCTGTATGCTTAAATGCTGCTTACACATGTCCCTCTCTTTGGGCACACTTACACATCTTGTATGATGCTCCATATAAACATTTTTATATTACTCCCCAAAGATTACTAACTTGTCTATTGCTTTGCAAGAGTTTGGATTGCTGTTACATTGGTGGGCTGGATCTATAACCTTGGTCATACTCCTGCTTGGCACACTAGTATTGTTGGGAAGTCGGTCTTGCAGAGTTGTAGGGTCGATGTGTATTCAACACAGACATCATTGTCAGGCCATGATAGTTTCTTTCCAGAACCAACCCCTCTGCCCAACTTTGGTTGGGCCTGGCACATTCCTAGGAAAGTCAATGAACAGGTAAGATGGGAGCATGGTCACAAGCAACCTAAGACAGGAAGTATACCATACCACCAGAAGGTATGCTCCCCGATGATGGGTAAGCTGTGTTCCAGGGTTCCCACAACCTAAGACAGGCTCTAGGAAATGAGAGGGGGAATTGTGGGAAAGAGCCAGCCTGAGTGTTCCCACAAGATATGTTGTGGTGCCACAGCAGAATGTGACCTTGCATGCCTAACTCCTTGCTCCTGATCCAAGCTCTGAGTTCTTGGAATTGTTACGGCCCTTAAGATAACTACAAGAACATCCTGGACTGTTTGGGGCTTTCTGCCCTGTGTCAGGATAGTATATAAGAGCAGCTGGAGCTGAATAAAGCATGCTTTTTTTTTGTCTTGTCCTTTGGTGTGTTTGTGTGTTTTTTATCCTCAGCGCCCTCGCCGATCCTGGTTTCACTTTGTGCTGGTGCAGGCGCCAGCATGACATGAGACAACAATGTGGATCTGAAGCTTCCTGCCAGTCCAATGAGAAGCTCCAGACCAAAGATCCTCAATTAAAGGAATCCTATGTTGTGCAGAAATGGCTCCATATTCTATTACCTCCTTCTCAGCCATTGGTTAGGGGCCACACTGAGAAGAAAATGAACTCATAGAAAGCTAAGGCAGGTTTTTACAAAACAGCTAGAAAATGTCAGCCAAATAAATTGTTTACAACTGGGTGAAGGGTCTTTTCTTGAAGGAAAATCTTAGTAAAACATCTGTGTCTGCTACATAGGACATGTTTGATAAATTCCATAAGAAATTGCCAAAAATACCAAAGTGTGTATTTCAGTCAGGTTTGTTTTTGTTATTTTTTCCTCATGTCTTTAACCTGACGAAAACAACATAGAGAAGGGGAAGTTTATTTTTGCTCAGTTTCAGAGGTTCAGTCCTTGGTCAGCCAATTTCATATCTCTGGATGTGAGGTAAGATAGAACATGTGGCAGATGGGCCACGGCAGAGAAAAACAGCTCAGAACATAACCACCACAAAGCAGAGCTTTGTTCACCAATGACAAAACATAACAAGGGCACAACCTCAGTGACCTACTTCTTCTAGCTACACCCTACTGATCTACAGTTACCATCCAGTAACTTGACCATGTAACTGTGTATCCCCTTTAAGAATGTGTATTCTTTTTTTTTTTTTTTATTACACCAGGGATTGAACCCACTGGTACCTAATCACTGAGCCACATCCCCAGTCCTTTTTATTGTTTTATTTTGAGACAGGGTCTCATTAAGTTACTTAGGGCCTGGCTAAGTGACTGAGGCTGGCTTTGAATTTGCAATCTTCCTGTCTCAGCCTCAGAGCCACTGGGATTATAGGTTTTACCACTGCACCCAGCAGGAATTGTTATTGGTTTTCACCAGTCTATTTGTATATTAATATCACACTGTGTTGGTGTATAGCTTTATTATAAGTCTTGTAAAGACATGGTATCAGTTCCATAACCATTTCTTATTTTTCTAAGCTATTTTTTCTGTTCATTTTTTATAATGTCCATATAAATTTGACTATCAGCTTCTCAGCTTCTAAAATTGGTGTTGAGTGAAATCTATATGAAGCCATGATGTAACTTGGAAAAATTTTTCTCCCAGGCTTTGATCATACTACCTTTATCTATTTTGGTCATTTTAAATTTCTCTCAGCAATGCAACTTTTAGTGTAAGCATTCTGCATGTATGAAATGCATGCCTGACTCATTATTATAGTTGGATGGGGTATTCCCCCAAAGCTCCTGTATTAATATTCAGAGAAGAAATGGTAAAATTATGAGTTGTAACCTAATCTGTCCATCCTAATTTGAAGAGACTAAAAGGCTGTTAACCTTAGGCAGATAGGATATGCCCTGGAATGATTGCTCTGCCCTGTGGTACCCTCTCCTCCATGTCTTTGCTTCCTGGTTGCCATAAATGGAGCAATGCTCCTCCAACTTGTCCACCCACCATGATATCCTGACTAACCTTAGACCCAGAGCAATGGAGTCAACGAACCATAGACTGAACTTCTGAAACTATCAGATAAAATAAACTTCCTCTTCTGAGTTGTTTTTGTCAAGTCTTTTGGTCATAGCAGCACAAAGCTAACACACTAATTATGATTTTCATTATGTTTGTAGATACATTTTTAATTTGAAATTCCAAATGTTATACATTTAAATAGAGTTCAGATTTTATATTGACTAGAATTTGGCTAAGTTCACTTATTACTTTTAGCAGGACTTTTGTGTGATTTTGTTTTTCCTCCCACAATTTTCCATGTAAACTAGAATTTCTATATATTTTAATATTGACAAATAAGGACAGTTTTCCTTTCTCCTATCCTATACTCACTTATAATTTCACTGGCTAAGACTTCCAGTAAAATACTGAATTGAACTCTGAAGAGTGAATAGGCATGCCTAAATCAAATCTAACAGATAAAATATTCAGTCTTCATAAGTCAATGTCATCAGTGTGAAATTTTAGATAATCTGATTTTGAGATTACTAAGCTCTTTTGGATTCCCCCTCTTTGTACTTGGAATGGAAAATGCCTTCAGGAGTAATACAGATAGTCCCCAAATTAAAATGGTTTGACTTTGTTTTCCAATGTTTTGACTTCATGATGGTATAAAAGTAATACACATTTAGTAGAAAACATATCTTGAATTTTTATCAGTTTCCAGGCTTGGGATATAAGGGGAGATATACTCACAATGCTGGGTGTGACAGTCAGCCACATGACTGAAAGGAAAACAATTGTATACTCCAAAGTTCAGTGTTGCTGAGCTATGATATTTGGTAGGTTAGTTGAAATAAATACATTTTTTAAGTGCTAGGGATTGACTGTAGGGCCTTCCTCATGCTAGGCAAACACTTTCTATAAGTCATATCCTCTGCCCCTATAGTATGTTTTTGATTTATAGTGTTTTCAATTTATGATGGGTGTTTTGGTATACAACCCCATCATAAGTTGAGGAGCATCTATACTTAGAACTGAAAGGACTTATATTGCTATTTTTCTTCTTTCAGCTCACATTATAGCACTGCATAGTGTTCAAATCCTAAAATCTGTTTTCTGTCCTGTGCATGTTCTTGTTTTGTGGGAGGATTTATCTAGTACTAGTAAGACTGTTATGGCCAGATGCAGAAAGTATCATTTACTTTTTAACACTGATTATAGACAGATACATAGAGAGGTGTTCTGGGGTGGGGTTGGGGGTGATGTCATTTTAGCTGTTATTAATGGAAGATTGGTCAATATTGTTTGATGTCATGCCTTATGGGTCTCCTTGATGAGTTGGGGTCCCGGGAGACAAAAAAGGGTCTTTGGGAAGACAAAGTGGGGTCTCAGAGGATGAGGTTTTGGGGTCTCAGGAGACGAAAAGGGGTCTTCAGGGAAGACGAAGTGGGGTCTCACAGGATGAGGCTTTGGGGTCCCAGAAGATGAAAAGGAGTCTTCAAGGAAGACAAAGTGGGGTCTCACGGGGTGAGGTTAGGGGTGATTGTCAGTGGAGTCACTCCACCCAGACTCCAGGGGTAGGTAAGACTGCTCTGCCAGAGTGAGATGCAGAACCCATTTAATCCAGGAAATACAGAGGCTTATATAGGGTCCTCAGACTAATCATGGCCCTGAGGTTACAATTAATGAGGCACGCTCTGGTGGGCATGCGTTTCATCACCATAGAATGGGAAAAGAGGGAAAGGAGGGGTTGAAGGTATGGGGAGTGCTCCTACAGGTCAATAAATCTTTCTATGAAATTGCTAATCAATAAGAAATTTATCTAGAAATAGTCAGATTTTACTGCCTGCAACCAAATTTAGTTTGAGAGAATTGTAATCTTTTTTTCCACCTAGCCCCATACCTCATCCTGAACCTTGATATTTTGCCATTTGGAGTTAAAAGGAGGAAAGTGAAGATAATGGAATAGAATAGAAAAACAATTATTTCTTCAACATGAAGAGAATGTTGTCATCCAAATTTAGACCTTCCTATAGTTGAGGGCTAACAGGACACTTCAGGCACATTATGTCTCCAATACCATGGAAAATGGCATTGCCAATGAAGGAAAATGATTGCCAAGGAAGTAAACTGCACAGGGGAAAGGAAAAGGCATGTTATATGGGGGCTAATATTTTAACTTGATTATTCATCATACAACAAAATATCTTACTTGATGTACCCTGACTTCTAATTCCCCTCTACTCTGAATTTAATAGTTGTCATTACTTTTGGAGTATGGGAAAGGAAACTGAAATATTATGACAAGACAAAGTTTTTATTTATATTATTATTATTGTTTCTTACTTGTCCTAACTCTAATCAATTACCAAGGCCCATCAAGCAGAGGTTCACTCTATTCAGATCTGTTTACCTCTTCCCAACCTTGCCTTCACTTCTCTAGTTTGGAAAACAGCAATTCTCAGTTTAAATTGAGCACATATCCTTGAGTTATCTGCTTTCTGGGTTCAGAAACTCAGTACAGTCCAGTTGTTTTTTGAAATGTAAATTGCCTATTGACCAAGGAGGCATCCTGTTACATGTAGATGCTGAAGCAGCAGGTCTGTGATGGTTCAATGTGCTGCTGGGTCTGGATTTATTGGCCCACAGGCTGCACTCAGAGCAGCTCTTTCTGGTGGGCAGGCACTGCTTCACAATCTACAGTTTCTATCAACACTTCTGAAGATCAGCAGCAACTCAAAATTTGTTACTGTTTTGTGTTCTATTAATAAAAATTAAACTATGACATGACATGTTAGTTGTTGGGAACCATTAACAAGGTAAACTTGTATCATATACCACATTGTTCATATACTTTTTTTTACATTGTTTATATACTTTTGTTTATATACTTTGTATACAATGTAAACAATGTTTACATTGTTTATATACTTTTGTTCATGTACATTGTTTATATACTTTTTTTTTCCTGGTCAATTAGAACTCAGTAAAGTCAGGGAGATTAGGAGACACAGAACCTTCAGGTAGACCGTGTACTACATATAGTTAAAAGTCCTGGATTTACCTATTTAAGTCATAGTTCACCAAAAGAAATATCATTTATAAATCAGCAATAAGAACATATGTTCATTCCATGTTATTGATGGAAAGCTCAGATTGGTGCATGTTAAAGTGCTTTAAAAGTTTGGATGATATACAAATGTAAAATATTAACAATGATATTATAGTTGTTTATATGTGTATATTATAATACATAGGAATATATGAGATATAAAAGGAAAAATCTCATATAATGCTAATGGAAATGCTAAGTTAAACTTTGTTGAAACAAGTCTCATCAAGAGATTTTAGTTTTCATGCCCTAGTAATTCCTTTTCAAGAATATGTACCTAGGAATAATTTAAATGAACACACACACATATCTATGCACAAAGATATTTCAAAGTTAGAACAATTAAGTAAACCTTGGCATATGTAAATGTGAAGAGCTTTTAAGACATGAAAGAATTTATATTAAAGTTCATACTTAAAATGTAATCTCAACCACCTGATTGGAATACCTTAAAAGACTTTAGGCAAATTTCATTTGCCTAAAGTTCTTTATTTAAACGACTATAGGGAGATATATCTAGATGTTGTAAAGATTACCATTTTGTGCCAAAATTGTGAGAAAAGTTTTTCTCAGGTTTATTTTTTATCCCCTGAACTTTTAAAATAATTAAAATGACTAAGTACTCCTTTTATAAATTGGGAGAATATAAATCAACTTATACTTTTAAAAAGTTCATATTAAGATATACAAAAATTTTAACTCTCAAGGAAGGTACTTTTTTATGATATTGTGATTAGTCAGGCATACCATGAGACAATGACATCTAGAAACTTTTTGTAGCAGACAATATGTTTAGACTCTGCTTTTTGTAGCAGACTCTATGTTTATGAATCTGCCTACCAGGAGTATTCCCAGATGTGGATGGAGCAAAGTCATTAGATTGCTGTACTCAGCTTTGCATGTCTTCACCTACCAGCTCAAATAACATAACTCAGGGTTGCAATCTCTTTTCTGTAGAAATATAGGGCATTTCTCCATTAACTACTAATGAGATGTGCAGGAAATTCTGAACATCCCCAGGCTCTCTGTTTTAAGAATGACCTTATTAGTGTAGAGATAAACTATTTGAAATCTTTGGCTTAATCCATTTCTACTTCTAATAACTCTTGGCAAGTGATAATTATACAAGTTTCATCTTTGTTTTTATTCACTAATTACTTTGAGTCAGGCATTGGGCTTAATATATATTTCACTTAATCCTGAGAACAATCCTATGAATGTTTATTTTTTGTTTGTTCCTACACGACCCATAACTGAAGAAACTCATGTGAGTTTAGTAACTCGCCTAAGGCAACAAAGCTAATCAAGATTTTGGAATGTTGACTTATATTTGGCCACATGCTACCTTTATTCATTGAGCCCATACATAAAGAGGTGTCATCTGAAAAGTTACATAGGAGTAAACAAAACTGACATCTGACTTAAGAGTATAACAAGTGGCCAAGTTTCATTCAATCACAAGCAGCTGATTATCAGGTTAATTACAGGCAGCTAACTCATCACACTGTGCTCAAATATATACACTGGTAGCCATTCAAGTGTTTTCTCCACTTTGCTTTTGTGTTCAGCCTTTTAAAGTTCTTTTCTCATACTACTAGGTGGAGCTGTCTGAACCTCTCCTGGTTCAGGGTGCTGCCTGATTCATGAATCTATCTTTGCTAAATTGTGCTCTGCTAAATATCATTTGCTAAAGTTCTTTATTTAATAGGAACCTCAGTAAGGTGGCCAGTCATTTTCCACAAGGAAATATACTCCAAGACACCCCAGGGATGCCTGAAACCATGGATAGTAATGAACTTTCTCTGTACCAGTTTGTCTTATATAGGCATACCTATGATAAAGTTTAATTTATAAACAAGGCACAAGAAGAAATTAAAAACAATAACTGAGTTCTATAGGTGTAGATAAGTGGTAGAGTACTTGCCTAGAATACATAAGGCCCGTGGTTTAATATTTAGCACTGGGGAAAAAAAAACAGCCAGTAAAGTTAAAATAGATAAACAACAACATAATGAAAGTTTATGCTTTGGGCCATTTATAAAGAAAATGAGGGTTACACAATACAAAAAACAATGCCAGCTGATTTAACAGCCAAGATGACTAAGTGAATAATGGATGAGTAGAATATACAGTGTGGATTTGCTGGATAAAAGGATGGTTTGTGAACTGAGCAGGAAAATAGTGTGACACAGGATTTCATCATGCTAAAACAGAATAGTCCACAATTGAAAACTGTTTTTCTGGAATTTTCCTCTTGATAATTTGGGGTTAAGTTTACTGCAGGTTAATGAACCACAGAGAGTAAAACCATAAAGGGGGTATTGTTTAAGAAACCCCTAAATCCTTACTTTCTACTCCTAGTTCCACAATAGGCCCTTCATCAACTTGTAAGTCCATGGGACTGTTTCCTTCTACCAATGCAATTGTTGCTCAGTTTGGGAAGAATCACTTAAAATCTGAACTGGGAGTGTATGTGTGCAGATTGGAGGTCTTTGGTTTCTTTCTGGTAAGACTGTCATAGCAGGAGGAAGCCAGGACTGACATCTGGTGAGATCTGTGTGAATATCTGACTCTTCCACTCACTATACTGTGATTGGAGAAAATTATTCTACTTCTAAAATTTAATTTCCTCCTCTATAAATATGTTTTTATAATAACTTTAGTAGAAATGAATAGGACAAAGTGTATAACATGGCTATAATATTTATAAACTATATAGCGCTAATTCTATTCATAGTAGAGTTTGCATTTTTACCACAAGTTCCTTTTTTTCTGTTTCTGGTAGACATGTTATAATCTCCAATCATAATTTCTAATATCTTGTCTTTCTGTGAAATTCTGCCAACAGTTATGTGGTATGTTTGAAGCTGTAATATTAGGTAGCTTTATTGTGACTCTGTTCATTTCTCTCTTTTGTTGGTTCTGATGCTGTTATTGCTGTGTGAGCATTGAACCCAGGGTATTCTACCACTGAGCTATATCTCCAGCCCTTTTTTTTTTTTTTTTTAAATTTTGTGACAGGGTCTGAGTTACCCAGACTGCTTTCAAACTTGCAATCCTCATGCCTTAGCCTCCAAATTTGTTGGGATTATGGTTAGGTTTGCATCACTGCATCTGGCTCATTTCTCTTTTACTGATGTGTACCGTGTCTGTCTCTTCAGAAATATTTTGCATTAAAAACCTATTTGCATCATTGACATGCCATTCCAATTTCCTTTCAGATATCTTCGATATATTACTTTTGGTCTTGTGTATATTTACTTAATGTTTGTATTTTTGAACTTTATTTTTTAAAAATGTATCTAACCACACATCTAGAATAACCAGAATCCAGAACACTAAACACCAAATACCAGTAAGGATATGGAGGAACAGGCACTTAGTCATTGCTGGTGAGAATCCAAAATAGCACAGCCATTTGGAAGGTATTATTTTTTGTTGTTTTTTAAACAAGGCAACTTACCTTGAGGCATGCCCCAGTAATAATATACTTTGCTATCGCCCACAAAGTGTTAAACTTTACCCAACAACCTGAACCTGGATATTTATGATATCTTTATTCATAATTGCAAAACATGGAAGCAAACAGGATGGATAAAACATATACAAGTAGATACTGTAATATTGTTCTGGATTAAAATGAAAGGAACTATGAAATCATGAAAAGATAAGAAGGGCTGGGCGTTGTGGCTCCCGCCTGTAATTCTAGAGACTAAGACAGGATCACTAAAACCAGGTTCAGCAACCTAGCCAGGCCCTGAGCAACTTTGTGAAACCCTTTCTCAAAAAGGAAAAGGGCTAGGGATATAGCTCAGTGGTAAAGTGTCCCTGAGTTAAATCTCCATTTTATTTATATATTCTATTATGTTTTTCTTTCTATTGATAGGTGAAATTTTATTTTGCATTTTTATTTCTCAGGATGTTGCTATCAAAGACTCATATTCATTTGTTTTCTTCAAATAATTAAGAATGTAATTTTGTCTTTTGCCTCCTACTGAGACAAATACTTTAGTATTTGTTTCTTGTGTCTTCCTCCATCTTCTTCATTCCTAATCTCCAAAAGTTCTTTGTCCAGAGACCACCACCAGTTGCATGCCAGAGTCCCTTCCTGCAGGAATACAGTCCAAAGCCCAAGACCACCTTCAGGGTCCTCTGCAGGAGCCCAGCCAAAGGCAAACCTAAGACTACTAACCACCAATCCGAGGAACCCAGACCCAAGTGAATGGCAGCCTCTGGGGACCTCAGCAGCTCAGGCCCGGGACTGCCCCCAGTTCAGAGCCAGAGCCTGTGCCGATCCGCAGGGGCCCAGGCCCAGGGCTATACCCACCACTTAGAATCCTTGAGAGAGTCCAAGCCAAGATCAGGCCTAGGACTGACCTCATAGGTCTGTGTGAGAGCCCAGGCCCAGGACTGCCCCTACACATAGTGGAGATCCACACTCTTGCTCCCTTCCTGTATCTATCTTGTACACTGCAGCCATCCCCATAGTTCTTCCCATGTATTAGCCTCTACCTTGGATCAACACATAGGGCCTGGAGGCAGTGGCCCACCAAAGCACTACATCTTTGATCAATCAGCCCAAAGCCATTGTAAGTCCCACCCTTTTAGCCCAATCTCTGAAAGTGTTTGCATCCATCTTGAGTTACTTCCACTACAGCAGCCACCATCTTTAGTGGCAGTAGTCTCCATCTGGGGACTGGAAGTGGACCCCGAGGTGAGATACAGGTAATCTGTAGTGCCACTATAAGATTATAGGATAAAAACCACAATACCTCAGATCAACATTGCAAAAAAGGAAGATACATAATCAACATGAAAAAACAAGGAAAGAAAATGCCCCAAATAAACACAGATATTCAATAATGGAATGCATTGACAGCACAGTTAATGAAATGGCAGAAAGAATTCAGAATGTATGTAATTAAAATGATCTGCAAATTAAAGAATGACTTAAGCAAGTAAATACAGGCAAAAATGTATCATTACAACAAAGAAATGAGAGAGCAAATAAAGGCAACCATCAATCACACCAAGAAAGAGATAAGGGAGCAAATACAGGTAGCAAAAGATTACTTTAAGAGCTAGATTTTTTCCCCCACAATCAAATTCTTGAAATGAAGGAAACAATAAATCAAATAAACTCTGTAGAAAGCATCACCAGCAGACTAGATCACTTGAAAGACAGAACCTTGGATAATGAAGACAAAATACACAATCTTTGAAAATAAAATTGAAGATGGTGAGAAACCATGAACAGAACATATAAGAATTATGAGATAGCAGCAAAAACCAAATCTAAGATTTATCAGGATACAGGAAGGCACAGAATTTCAAACAAAAGGAATTTACAACCTCTTCAAAGAAATATCAGAAAATATCCAAACATGAGAAATGAATTGGCAAATCAAATAAAAGAGGCTTACAGGACACCAAATATACAAAATTACAACAGATCTACACCAAGGCACATTATAATAAAAATGCCCAGCATACAGAATAAGGATAGAATTTTGAAGGCTGCAGAGAGAGGAATCAGATTACATATAGGGGGTGACCAATTCAGATTTTTCAACCCAAACCCTAAAAGCCAGGAGATCATGGAACAACATATGCCAACTCTAAAAGAAAATGGGTAACAACCAAGAATCTTATACTCAGCAAAATTAAGCTTCCAATTTGATAATGAAATAAACACCTTTCATGATAAACAAAAATTAAAAGATTTTACACCAAGAAAGTCTGCACTACACACCATTTTGGGCAAAATATTCTATAAGGAGGAAATGATAACCACCAATGAAAATATACAAAGAGGAACTACACTAAAGGAAAGGCCAATCAAAGGAGAAGGCAAGTCAAGGTAAAAAACAAAAATAAACCAAAATGACCAGGCTTACAAATCATATTTCAATAATAACCCTGAATGTGAATGGCCTAAACTCATCAATTAAAAGACATAGAGACAGACTGGATGAAAAAAAGACCCAACAATATGCTGCCTTCAAGAGACTCATCTCACAGGAAAAGACATTCATACAATGAAAATGAAAGGGTGGGAAAAAAACATATTGCTCACATTGACTACGTAAACAAGCAGGAGTTTCCATCCTCATATCAGATAAACTGGACTTCAAACCAAAGTTAGTGAAAAGGGATAAAGAAGAACATTTTATACTTAAGGGAATCATACATTAACAAGAATCATACATACAACAACAATCATAAATATCTATGCCCCAAACAATGGGGCATCTACGTATATCAAACCCTCCCTCCTCAACTACAAGACTCAAATAGACCATAACACAATAATACTTGGTGACTTTAACACAGCTCTCTCAGCAGTGGATAGATCTTCCAAACAAAAACAAAGAAACCATAGAACTCAATAAAACAATAATTTAGACTTAACAGAGTATTCAATCCATCAACGAGTGAATACACTTTTTTTCTCAGCAGCACATGGATCCTTCTCCAAAATAGATCACGTTATGTCACAACACAAGTCTTAGGATGCAGGGTAGTATCTCTATTTTTTGTATTTGCTATCTGAACATAATGGAATAAAATTAGAAATCAATGACAGATTAAAAAATTGAAACTACTCCAACACCTGGAGACTAAATAATATGCTGTTGAATGACACATGGATAATAGAAGACATCAGGGAAGAGATAAAGTCTTAGCAGTAAATGAAAACTATGATACAACATATCAAAATCTCTGGGACACCATGAAGGCAGTGCTAAGAGGAAAGTTCATTGCACTAAGCTCATTCATTAAAAGAAGAAAAAGTCAACAAATAAATGACACTACATCTCAAAGCCCTAGAAAAAGAGGAACAAACCAACACCAAAATAAGAAGACAGAAAATAATTAAAATCAGGGCTGACATCAATGAAATTGAAACAAAAGAAACAATTCCAAACATTGACAAAACAAAAAGCTGGTTCTTTGAAAAAATAAAATTGACAAAACCTTAGCCACCCGAAAGGAAAGGAGGGAGAAAGCCCAAATTCCTAAAACTTGTGATGAAATAGGAAATATCACAACAGACACTACTGAAATAGAGGATAATTAGAAACTATTTTGAAAATTTATACTCCAGTAAAATAGAAAACCTTGAAAATACTGACAAGTTTCTAGAGGCATATGACCTACCCAAACCAGGAGGTCATACACTACTCAAACAGATGAATTTCAAGCAAGAAAATAGAAAATGCCATAAAAAGCCTACCAACCAAGAAAACCCAGGACTAGATGGATTCTCAGCTGAGTTTTACAAGACCTAAAAAGAATTAATACCAATACTCCTCAAACTTTCACAAACTAGAAAAGAAGGGAACCCTTCCAAACTCATTCTATGAGGCAAGTATCACCCTGATACCAAAACCAGAGATACATCAAAGAAAGAAAATTTCAGACCAATATCCCTGATGAAAATAGATACAAAAATTCTCAATAAAATTTTGGCAAATTGCATACAAAAACATATTTAAAAAATAGTGCACCATGATCATGTTTATTCCAGGGATGCAAGGTTGGTTCAACATATGGAAATCAATTAACATAATCCATCACATCAATAGACTTAAAGATAAGAATCATATGATTTTATCAATTGATTCAGAGAAAGCATTTAACAAAATACAGTATCTTTTTATGTTTAAAACACTAGAAAAACTAGGGATAGTAGGAACATACCTCAACTTTGTAAAAGCTATCTATGTTAAACCCAATGCCAAAATCAAATCATAGAAAAATTGGAAGCATTCCCTTTAAAAATGGGAACAAGACAGGGATACCCTCTTTCACCACTGCTATTCAACATAGTGCTTGAAAGACTAGCCAGAGTAATTAGACAAAAAAATGGTACAAATAGGAAAAGAAGAAAAACTCTCATTTGCCAGTGACATGATTCTATACTTAGAGGATCCAAAAAATTCCACCAGATAACTTCTAGAATTAATAAATGAATTCAGCAAAGTAGCAGGATACAAAATCAACACCCAGAAATCAATTACATTTCTATACATCAATGATGGATCCTCTGAAAGAGAAATTAGGAAAACTATCCAATTCAACTTAGCCACAAAAAAATTAAAATACTTGGGAATAAATTTAACAAAAATGATGAAAGATCTCTACAATAAGAACTACAGGACACTAAAGAAAGAAACTGAACAAGACCTTAGAAGATAAAAAAATCTCCCATGCTCTTGGATAGGCAGAATCAATATTATGAAAATGGCCATACTTCCCAAAGCATTATACAGATTCAATGTGATTCCAATTAAAATCCCAACGTCATTCCTTATAGAATTAGAAAAGGCAATCATGAAATTCATTTGAAACAATAAGAGACCCAGAATAGCCAAAGCAATCCTTAGCAAGAAGGGTGAAGCAGGAGGCATCACAATACCAGACCTTAAACTATACTCAAAACTATAGTAACAAACATGACATGGTATTGGCACCAAAATTAACATGTAGTCTGACGGTACAGAATCAAAGACAGAGACAAACCCACTTAAATACAGTTATCTCATACTACACAAAGGTGCCAAAAACATACACTGGAGAAAAGATAGCCTCTTCAACAAATGGTGCTGGGAAAACTGGAAATCCATATGCACCAAAATGAAACTAAACCCCTATCTCTCACCATGCACAAAAATCAACTGAAAGTGGATCAAGGACCTAGGAATTAGACTACATACCCTATACATAATAGAAGAAAAAGTAAGCCCAAATCTTCATCATGTCAGCTTAGGATCTTACTTCCTTAACAAGACTCTTAGAGAGCAAGAAGAAAGATCCAGAATCAATAAATAGGATGGATTCAAACTTAAAAGCTTCTCCTCAGCAAAAGAAACTATCAATGATATGAGCAGAGAGCCTACATTCTGGGACCAGATTTTTACCACATGCACATCTGATAGAGCACTAACCTCCAGGATATATAACATACTCAAAAAACTTCCAATAAAACAATGCAATCAATAAATAGGCTAAGGAACTGAACAGACACTTCTCAGAAGAAGATATGCAATCAACAGACATATGAAAAAAGTTCAAAATCTCTAGCAATTAGAGAAATGCCAATCAAAACTACTCTAAGATTTCATCTCATGCCAGTCAGAATGGCAATTATCAAGAATACAAACTACAAGAAGTGTTGGCGAGGATATGGGTGAAAAGGCATACTCATACTTTGCTGGTGGGACTGCAAATTGGTACAACCAATCTGAAAAGCAGTATGGTGACTCCTTAGAAAACTCGGAATGGAACCACCATTTGCCCCAGCTATCTCACTGCTTGGTCTATACCCAAAGGACTTAAAAATGGCATACTGCAGTGACACAGCCACTTCAATGTTTATAGCAGCTCAATTCACAATAGCTAAACTGTGGAACCAACCTAGATGTCCTTCGATAGATGAATGGATAAAGAAACTGTGGTATATATACACAATGGAATACTACTCAGCAATAAAAGAGAATAAAATTATGGCATTTGCAGGTAAATGGATGGAGTTGGAGAATATCATGCTAAGTGAATTAAGCCAATCCCAAAAAACCAAATGCTGAATGTTCTCATAATTGGATGCTGATCCATAATAGGAGAGAGAACACGGGAAGAATAGAGGAAATTTTGTCAAAGGGGAGGAAAGGGGAGGGAGTATGGGGGCCGTGAAGATGGGGGAATGACATGGACATCATAGCCCTAGCTTCATGTATGACTGCATATATGATGTGATTCTACATCACGTACAACTGGAGAAATGAAAAGTTGTGCTCCATTTGTGTACAATGAATCAAAATGCATTCTGCTATCATGTATACCTAAGTAGAATAAATAAATTTTATAAAAGTTCTTTGTCTTTAATGTTATTTATTATCTTTAATGTTATTTATTATACATATTTGCATTGTTCTCTCTTTGGTCTTAACTTTGTTACAACCAATAAAATTCACGAAAATATCAGAACACCCTTAATTTCTATATTTCCTGCATTTATTCTTAAAATGTTTCACTACATCAAAAAATGGAGTTATTTATGTATAAAAGTGATTTTATTGTAGCTCAATAGTTGATATAAATTTGCTTTACTTCAATACAAAAGAGTTCAATTTTTCTCTAATGTCTAGGGTCACTAGTGACAACTTTGATTTTACTAATTTTTCTTTTGTAAAGCTATTTTGTTGAGGTATGATTGACATATATGATAACTACATATTTAATGTATGCAGGTCAATGAGTTTCAGGATAACTGTACAGCTATAAAACCATACCAACCATAATAAGCATTTCCATTACCTTTCAAAGTTTCCTTCTGCTCCTGTAATTACTTTTACATTCTGAATATTTAATTTTTTTAGTAATAAATTGTGTTTTCTCTTTAGAAACATAACTTTTTCTTGTATTTGATATATTAAAATGTTTTCTGATGTAACTAAATTTGAATTTTTCCCCTTTTATTTAGCAGTTCAATCTGAGGTCTTTTTTTATTTGACCTTTTTTCACTATCTTTTTATTTCATATCCAGTTTTTAGTTTTCTCTCCCTTTATGATATGATGTCTGAGTATACTGATGGTTTATATTCTGATCCCCCTTTAGCACTAATTTATACATGTGTGCATGCACACACACATAACCATCCAAGTCCATAAATGAGTTCCATATCCACAGATTCAACCAACTTCAGATTAGAAATATCTGGGAAAATTTTTCTTCTGTGCTAAATGTGTATCTTTTTCTCTTGACATCTTTCCCTCAGCAATACAGTACTACTATTTACATAACATTTTATTGTATGAGGTATTAGAAATAATCTAGGGTAGATTTAAAGAGAACAGGCTGTGGGTAGGTTTTATGCAAATACTGTGCTATTTCCTATAAAGGATTTTTGCATCTGCTGGTTTCAGTATCCATGGGGATCCTGAAATCAATCTTGCCTAGATATTGAAGGATGACTGTGTGTCTGTTTACACGTGCATGTGTGTAGGTAGAAAAGCATAATTTCATCTTTTTCTTGTAACTTCTGGGATAGAGCTTCAATCTGTTCTTTTAACTTGCCATTTCCTCTAAGCTGGATTCTTCTGCATCCTTATCCTGTACTAAAATAGTCATTGCTCATTTCAATGATATATTTTATACTGAATATTATACTTTTTATTGTGTCAAAATGCAATATATTCCCTTATTTCTATTTGAATATCTATTATACATACTCTAAATTATTGGTTGCAATGTTCTTCAAAAGAAACAGTATGTTTTCAAAAGAAACAATGCTCCTTTTGAGCTTCCAAATTCCTGTTCCTGTTGGAGTATCGACTGCTCTCTTTGGTTATGTGCAGTAAGGAAGGACCCAAGTCTGGGCCCACTTATGTCAGTCCTGATGAATTTAAATTTAATGCCCCAAATCCCATAAAATACAAAATCAATTTTGATCACTTCCATTTCTTATCCCCTCACGAAAAAAATATATATATCTGAGAGGACTTTAAGTCTTTAAATCCTAAGCAACATTTTTATATTAAGAGGCAGCTTTCATAGTTTACAGGGGAATAAAAGCACAGGGAGAAATGGTCAATTCACTTTTTTTTCTTTTTTTCATTAGCTCCTTGTCCATACATGTTTTTTTCTGCTCTTACCCCAAGAACATCTATGCTGCGGATAGTCTGGCCCAGCTAATTCTACAATTAAGAGAGAAAGTTGGTCTCAAGGTAATATGGGGATGAAGACTTTTAAAGCTTCTTTCTGACCAGTCATCATTACCTCATCCTCTTTATCCTTACATCTGCTTTCCTTCCCAAATCCTTTGACAACCACAGCAATTGGTTCAATGCAGCCTTTAGTCCCTCCAACACTGGTCAGGCATTTTGTATTACTTCTGCTTGTTCTTATTTATAAATCTGCTTCTCCCTTTCTTCTCTGCAGTTTCTTCAGGGATCATTGTGTAAGGGTTGCAGAATTGCTAGTTTACCTTCTTGATGGGAACCAAAGGGCTCTTGAACACTTCTAGTGGATGGGTTGATTTTTTTTTTTTTAATATCTTTATTGATTTATTTTTATGTGGTGCTGAGGATCGAACCCAGTGCCTCATGCATGCAAGGCAAGCGCTCTACCACTGAGCCACAATCCCAGCCCCAGATGGGTTGATATTAGTAATTACCTGCTCAGCATCTGCTGCTGGGTATGACTGCTCCCCATACCACATTGCAGCATTCCCATCTCTGCCTGTTTCTCCTATAAGCTCTCACCCATATAGCGGTCTTCAAGGGAAATGTTTGCGAAATGTACCTTAAAGCTTATTTAACAATAAGCTGGAGTAGGGTTGAGCTATTTTGTAGTAACTAGAATTGTACTCATTTTTATTTGTTAATTTTCCCTTGGGTAAAGAGGAGGGAGAGTGAGAGAAATAATACCAAGATTTGCTTCTTATCCGCAGTTTTCACATGTGTGTGTGTGCGTGTGTGCGTTACATAAATAACTTGCTGTGTGTCAGGGTCTGCAGTGTAGAGCTTGACAATCTGTTTCAATTTCTTTCTTACTACCACAGACTCAGAAAACTTTTGGACATCTAGGAAAAATCTTGGAGAATTAAAGTATAAAGCAGAAATTGGCATTCAAAAATATAAGAAAGATCTGTTTTTTATTTTCTGTGGGGATTTTTGAGTGAGAGGAATGGTTTGCCTGAGTGTTGGAGTGTTAAATCATAATCAGTTCCTGTGTGCACACAAAAAAGAGTTAACAATTGGCAAATGTCTAGCACAGCTGCATTATTGCCTATAAAAAATGGGAATGAACAAAACTCATATCCAGGGTAAATGAGATAGTGAAGGCCTTAGACTGCTGCCTCCAAAAATGATTTTTACTCATCATCAGTAATGAGAAAAATGTCCAAATGGCTTTAAGGGACATTTGAAATTTATGTGGTTTGACACTTAAAATTTTTAGATGCCTCTAAAATAGCATAACATATCCAAATTGTGAGGTTAAAATATACTACTATCCAAGCTATAAATCCATGTCAGGAGAGATTTATTTTAGAGTAACTTCTCAGATTAAGTGCTAGTTTAAACTCTATCATTGTTCATAGATCAAAACATTAAAATCATCAAGGAAAAATATAATCGACACCCTTGAAATTAAAACTTAGGAATACAGCAGAATCTGCTGTTGGGTATTGAGATATTCACAAACATGTTTGCATATGGCACTAAGATTTGCTCAATGATTACTTTTAATTAGGGTTCTATGTTTATAATTTAGTAACGCTGCTATTCATTTGTTCTTAAATGTCAAACCAAGCTTTCTTTTGTATGTTTTATTACCTGTTGCTCAACTGAATAGTGCACCTTCAGGTGCATGGAATTTTTAAAAAATGATGATTCTAAATGAATTGACGTTAAAAGAATGATAAAATTGCCCACAATGAAAAACTTCCCCAAAATAAATATTCTGCATTTATTGATATCTTGAGAATGATATGAGAAATTTTAAATTCTCTCTTGGAAAGTACTTTGTTTTATACTACTATGAACCCAATAAAAAGGATGTTATAATGTTATTTTGAAACACTTACGTTAAAAAATAACTTATAGATGAGTTTTGATTTTTTTCAGAAAAAGGTCTTGCAGCTTATTGCTTTTCTTACTATTTTTTTTCTGTCTGGCTTTTCCTTAAGTTATTGATACATAGATTATTTTCTTTAAAATTAGAGGCATAGTTAAGCTTATTTCAAGCTTTCCAGATCTTCTTTTGCATTCTGGCATCTGTCATAACCAATTTCTCTTCCACTCAGTAGAGATGCAGACATTAGGGAGCATTTGAGTTAAGCTCCTGCTTTCTCCACCCTGGGGACTGTGGTGACAGATGCTCTAGGGGAAGGGTGTGTGTGTGGAGGTAGGGGGACTGCGACCTCTGTAGCCACCTTCTTATGTAAACATGCTTCTGGCACAAGTTCAGAAGTTCTTAATAAGTTTAAAGCAAGCCTCCAAAAATAAAGCCCATATTTGTTTGAGAAAAGGCCAAATGTAAACAGAATTATAATTGGCCGATCTATTCATTTAACATGTAACACAGAGTCTCCCAGTAACTACTCTTCCAAGCCCTAAAAGAGTCCTGCAGAGCCTCCTATGTTGTACAGATCGCTGTTCCCACCATCAGGGAGTCTCTGGTAATGAGTAAGGCAGAGGAACAGAATATTTGTAATAAAGTTTAGATAGAAACTCAGATTTGGCTTTAACTACTTTGTTCAGTTTCTTGAGGATAATAGAATATACTAAAAAAATTAAACTGTTACTCCCATGCAATAAAATCTTTGGATACTTTTAGCATTTACTAATAGAAGAATCACAGCACCTCCACATAATGAAATGTGGTCTCATTTGCAGGCTTGACCATTGATCACCTCACAGATCATAGGTTCATTCCTAATGTTAACTCTTTACATCTGCCAGCACTTTAAAAATAACTTCACTCACATGCTCGTAGTTGATATGGAATATAGAACCATATAGGGAACAGGAGCCCTGGAGCTTGTAATTAGGGACAGTAACTTTGTGGATGGATTATCTGGTTCAAAGCCCAGTTCTACCTTTTATTGCTCTGCTTAACTTGAACTGTCTAACCCTTTCTTTACTTCAATTTGCTTATCCAGAGAGATGGCTGATAATATTATCAATCATATAAGGGTGTTGTATTAAATTCATTAACATGTAGAAAAATAGTCTCCATCATCTGAACTGTCTCCCTATTCTACCTAAAACAATAATACCTGTTCTCTAGGTCCAGCAGCCAGTATAGGTTACATTACAATAACTTCATGGTTTATTCTGATTATTGACTTACATAGTTCTCTGATTTCTCTCTTATTTTTTTTTTTTTTTGGTACCAGGGATTGAACCCAGGGTACTTAACCACTGAGCCACATCCACAGCCCTTTTCTACATTTTATTAGAGACAGGGTCTCGATGAGTTGCTTAGGGCCTTGCTAAGTTGCTGAGGCTGGTTTTGAACTCGTGATCCTCCTGCCTCAGCTCTCCAAGTCCTGGGATGACATGCATGCACTACCATGTCCGGCTTCTCTGATTTCTCTTTAACACTGCAAACTAATTGCTTCTATAATGGAATGGTCTTTCTTTGCCAGACACCTGTGATCTCTATAATTCAGTTACGATCTAGCACTTTGTGTTGTAATTGAACATGTTAAATCAGTTTTCATATGTAAAGTGAAGGAGGATGGTATATGTAGGAATCAGGGTGTTTCAGTAACAATAATTAGTGCTCATATCTGATTCAGTTTAGAAAGATTTTGTAACACAAAGACACAGGTAGAATAATACCAACACAAAAGAGTATGTATCTGTCTTCATTAGGGTTTTTTGAAAAACCATTAACAAACTTCAAATTTAATTCCAGAAGAGTATAAACTTAGTACTCTCTTGTCCATTTGTCGAGATTTACATCAAGATCATCCAAGAAGGGCAGCAATTATTAATAATCTGTTAAGTGTAAAGCAAAAATGTCATCATAGACTTATGCACTTAATTTGTGATCACATGTGACAGTTGCATCATTTGAAACCCATGTAAGATTGGCGGTAATTCAGACATGATATGTGAGATTTTCAAGTGTTGAAATGCTGAATATATCTCTTCCCTGTGCTAATTATTAGGTTCATAAGTGAAATTCTAGAGCTTAAAAGTACAGCTTGAAATGCTGGAGGGTTGGCTTTGGAGGCAAGTTTACCTCATTTTGACCATGAGAGATGGGCTAGGGAAGGGAACATGTGTTTGGATTAAGATTTCCAGAAGAGAAACATTTAGATTCAAAATTAAACTTTTATGTTTGTGAGTTATTAATATTTATCATGTATTTTATTCTTTGCCAATCATGCCATTTTTATAATCCTATTACTAAGAAGAATCTTATAGGACTGGTTTGTAATATCATTCCTATTTTATCATGAGGAAACTGAAATTTATCAAGATCAATGAACTAGAGTCACAGAATTTGAAAAAGATTCAAAAACATCAAATATAACTCAGACCATCTTTATATCTACATTCGTATATAAATGTCTATATTTATATTTTTAGTTTAGATTACAGTGAAACCTTTTATTGAATAAGTGTATTTCTATCATAATGTGATAAGATACATAAGGAAAATATGAAATTTCAGTTTTGGTTATGTTAGCTACTAGAGGCTGATCTTGAGCCTTGAGTAGGCATAGCTAAGATATGGAATTAATAAAATCATGCAGTTGTAGACATGTCAATTGTTGGAGCTCAGATGCACATTTTCTACCAGATCAGTGGCCATAGTTTTAAGTATATTAGTAAGATAAAGGATTAGAAGGAAATTCATCACTTGCTAATTACATGTCTGGTTCAGTAAGCTGGCCTTGGATTGACTTGATCAGAGTTTAAAATCTTAGTAATACATGTCTCTTTCCATTTATTAACAAACAATTTTACATACATGTTGAATTATAACTGAAGCCACTCTTCATGGAGAAGATACCTAGTCTTTTTAAAACTGCGTAAAGTCCGTAAACTGCATGTGTATAGTTTGCGAATTCTACATGTAAAATCCCAGATATCATTTAACACTACCCACACTCCACTAGTCAGAGGAATGCTGTATGAGTTTGTTTATTCTTTCCATGTTTCTTTAAATCTTCCTCACTTTATCCAAAGTCACTTTTCTGGTAAGGCTCTAGTGTTGATTCAGAGAACAGCATCACAATATGTTTTGCCTACAGCTCTGCTTATTCAAGATTATAAACATTCACAAGACAGTAAACTTGAATTTCAAATAACAGGAGAAGCAGAAGATTATGTATAAATTATACATATAAACTACTTGGTTTCTACCTCAGGAATATTAACCTAGATAAATATGCAGCACTGAGTGATGTTAGAAATGTACCTGTCATAAAATGGGGGACAAATTCTTTCACATCTGTCATGGAAAGAGACATTTTATCAGGTTTTTCAATAACAATCTGGAGGAACACCAGGGAGTGATTTGGGAAGGGTTGAAATGCTGTATCAACAGTTGCAGCTAGTGACATAGCAAGAAGTTCAGGCAGGACAGAAAACAGGAACATATCGTGGGAGGCTAGTTTGACGTAACATTGCTTGAAGACATATTAGGCATAATGATGGTAAGCTCTTTCCATGCCCCAAGGAAAACTGAATTAAACAGTCATAGACACTAGATATGAAGAATCTCCATTAAGGTCATCTCATTCCCTGTCAGCAGAGGATTGCTCCCTATAGCATATTCTATAGCACAATAGAATGATGTTTGAAGAAAAGGAAGACTAAAAAGCTTTCCCCCAGTCTATACTAGATAAGCATTGCAAATCAGAAGCTTTCAAACTACTCATCCTATACTCTACCCTAGTTAGCAAATTAAAATGATTAATAGGTTTGGAGGCTCCAGGTCTAGATAACAAAGAAGGAACTGTCTGCTCTGAATCTCATAGAGTAAGGCATTGATTTAATGAAAGGAACTCAATGTGAATGGCATGAATAACAGAAGAGTTCCGCATAAAGGATCCCTTCTAGGTGAATATGGAGGTTCAGACACCTGTAAGAGCTTACCTGGAGTAAGTATTATTTAAGCCCCAGCTTACAAATCGCCGAAGTCAAAATATTTAGCACAGGGCTTTAGAGGGAAGAAACACTTTATTCTCTTGCTTGAGAGTTGCGTGCCTGTAATGAAAAGATCTCTTAAAGGTGTCCAAAGCATTAAGACTTGAATAACTGTGCTTCTTGTAAAGGGTAATTGCCATGTCCTGAATGAATGCAGAGTGTTCCAACATCTGTGGGTAGACACTTAACATGCAAAGGGCAAAGTACAATGAAATGGACCAGGAAGTGACTTTTATGGCTTTAAGATCTGGCTCTAGCCTCAGTTTGCTTTTCTAAGAATTTGTTTCCCTATTAAGTCTCATTTTTCTAACCTTTAGTCATAGTTATTAGTATTATATGCCACAGCATCTGGCAAATCATATTCTTTCCATAAATTAAAAAACAAAAATGCTAAGAAGGAGAAACAGTGGGAAGCCCCTTTCTTACTGAGCTTGTAGGTCTCCCAGCTATGAAGGTGTTTTATACTCAGACTGTGTAAGTCAAGCCACCTCTTACTTTCAGTTTTTTTTTTTTTTTTCAGAAATGGGCATAATTCCAACGGCTCTATATTTCTCACTACTTATAAAATTAATAAATCATGAAATGCTATATTTAAAATTATTGTATTTTGAATTGACTTGTATGTCCCCTCACCATTTCCAATACTTTTGCAGACAATTAAGCTGCTTTCTTGTCAATCTGTTAATCTGCCCATGAATAAACCATATGCTACTTGCCATGTGCGTCTGTTGTACGGTGTTAAACATGATGTAAAGGTTCCATAGATCTACATTCTCAATAAAAATAGCCACATATTTTCCTTGTGTAGGTGTGTTTTTCATCTCTCTATTATGTAAGTTTAGTTTTCATTGAATTGTATTAATTCTGAATGCTGGAATGAAGTTCCTCTTTAAACTCCAGTGATCCAAGTTGTAGAATGAACCTTCCTCTTTAAAAACACATTTTGCTCTTTAGTTTTCAAAGAACCTTTGAACAGGCTCTGTTCTAATTCTATTAATCCATTATGACCACGTTAAAATATAATTCTCTCATGAAGCTTTATTAATAAGAATTATAATAAGAATCTGGATCATAGTGTTGAGATACATGCATTTCTATCTCAGCTGGGTCCCCCATTAGTTGTGCAAATTTGGGCCAGCTGCTTAAAATGTTAAAATATCTATCTTTTAGGACAATGAGAGTGATAGTAATACCTGTATCATGGGACATTTGATAATGTGTTTTGAAGTGCTGTGCATAAGTGCCCAACAATATTATAGTTACATCAATGTAACTATATTCCCTTTATTTAATAGATTGGTGACTCTATTATAGCATGTGTGTGAATATATGTATATATCATAACACATCTGACTCAATAAATTGAAATGATGTAAGGACTAACACACTACCAAAGCCCAGGTAAAACATATTACCTTGTATTTATCATGAAATGATGTATTTAAATTTATTGTATTTTGAATTGTGAGTTGTATGTCCCCTCACCATTTCTAATACTTTTGCAGACAAAAGGATTAATTAAACTATTAATCCATTATGACCAAGTTAAAATATAATTCTCTCATGAAGCTTTATTAATGACTTATAATAAGAATCTGGATCATAGTGTTGGGATACATGCATTTATATCTCAGCTGGGTCCCCCATTAGCTGTGCAAATTTGGGCCAGAGTGCATGTTACACTCTGCTTTTGCCAATAAATATACATTATTTGAAAGCCTGAGTTTTCCTGATGGGAATTTCAACTAGGCAAATTTTCTTTATATAGAAATTAGAGGCATATTTATTTTAGTCCAGAAAGTTCTCCAAGATTTGTTCACATTCAATAACTTACAGTTCCATTTGAAACAAGGATCTTTTGGAGCCAATCTAATACGAAGAAAATATTTGCCACTTCGATCTATGATGCATGTGTTATTGGTCTTTTGGGATTCATATTACATGACAGTTTTCAGGGGATCCATTATATTTACCTCAGAAATTGTATTAAAGTGAAAGAAAGAAGGCAAAAATAAAAAGCAGGCAAGAGAAAAATATTCTGTTTTCAGCTGAGCTTGGAAATGGAGAGCTAATGAGATGGAGAGTAATAAGACTGTTCCAGGCAACAGGAGTTATAGAGGAGAAATTCTGTTTCCTAGTATCACAGTAATAATTGGAGGGCTAGTAGTGGGTGAGAGGAAATGACAAATCACAGATTTCCATGAGGAAAACTAGAAGTCCATTGCAAGTTTAAGAACAAGAAAATAAGTGTCTGGAACAAATATTTTAGTGAGATAGTCAAGGAGTTGCTGGCAGAAGAGGAAATAGCAGCTGTGTGTAGATGTGAATGTTGCTAGGCTTCCATGATCAGCTTCATGTGGTATATTTTGGAAGTTGAAAATGTGACCCCGAGAGGCTATTACAGAAGTGGACTGAGTAGTTAAACTGAAGTGCTAAAGGTATGGATAAGAAGTTAAGTAGAGATGCAACTGTGACACAGTGGTACACACGGACAGATTTGCAGAGGGGGTTTTAATGTGTTTTTAATGTGTTTGTAAAAGCTGTGGAAATCTTGGCCTGCTGCCCAAACTATCAGGATCCATGCAAGTAGGTCAGAGGGAAGGCTGGAGATGGAGCATTAGAGGAACAGCATGGAGCAGGCCAGCAGCAGCTGAAGGGGAAATTGAGTTTATTAATTAGGGAAATTAATTGGATAGCTGTGACTCTTGCCTTATGTGGTCAAAATAGATTGGAAAAACAGACTGGAAAGTGTATTCCTCTTAGTATCTGAGCTTAAAATGTAATCTTACAAATTAACTGCAAAAATGAGATGGGAAATGGCAAGGCTAAGAGGCATGGAACTCATCTGCACCATCAGTAACTGTCATATTTATAAGACATTACTTAATGGTTCTTGTTTCTTTTTGACATTAGTTCAAATCAGTCCAATGAAAGAGATTAGCCAATTGCTTGGTAGCACAAGTAAATTAAACTCTATTTCAATGTACAGCCCTTGACTAGCTCTAAAGATAGGGCTATGCTCTGAATTTCTCTTGACCACATATAGCAGCCTCTTTTTCCTGTTTTAATGCTAGAAAACCTCATGGATTTAGTATTCTCAACACATGTTTTTCTCTTTAAATTTTGAGTTTTCCTAAGAGTTTTTGGTTTTATAGAAGTTACTGAAATAAAATCACATTAGGATCTCTACTTTTATCCCCTGCTTTCATTTTGAGTTCCTTTTTCATCAGATTTTATATGCCATGTATCAAAGTTCTTCTGTTCCTTCTGTTTTTCATAGATTATTCTCCAATAATTCACTTTTCAACTTAACAGGATATCCATACAATATCTATTGTTAATAGCAATATGATATACCGATTCTGATAAATAATTTTGCCATTAAAATTAATAATTATAATAAGAGCATCATGCCATTTTATAGTTAACAAAGCACTCTCATATGCTCTCATAATGCATACTGATTTTGTAAAATAGATGTCATTTTCAAATTATAGATTTGGAAAAAGCATATGCCTTGTTGATCCTATTTTAGCTAATAGTGGAGTTCAGGCTTGAATAATTTTTCAGTTTAATATTTTCTAATTCTATATACTAAAACAGTTTTTAAGCTCATATGTTATGCTAGACACTATGCTTGTAACAGAACTATAAAATATGTTGATCCCTCTGGGCATGATGGTACGTGCTTGTAATCCTAGCAACCTGGGAGGCTGAGGCAGTAGGAGGGCAAGTTCAAAGTCATCCTCAGCAACTTAGGACCTAAGCAACTTAGTGTGACCCTGTCTGTGAATAAAAATTACTAAAATGTGCTGGGGATGTAGCCCAATGGTTAAGCACTCCTGGGTTCAATCCCTGGTGCCAAAATATAGATAAACACACACACACACACACAATTTGATTCCAAACTCAGTGAGCTTATAGTCTAATGGAAAGGAGTTGTTTTAAAACTTTACTATGGAAGCAATGAAAAATAAAAATAAACGAGAAAGGAAAAAAGAGGGCAATTAACTTAATCGGGGAAGAAGGATAAGGGGAGATTTCCTGAAAGGAGACTCATTCAGCCTGAAGTAGAGAATGAATAAAAGACAGATCCTTACACCTATAATCAATTCGGTGTTCTGAAAGTATGAGAGGGTGCACCTGCACTGATGCACACATTCATAGAAAGAGAGGTGTTACAAGGAGAAAGAATCTCTCACATGCTACAATACAAATGAAGGAGGCCTGCCTACAAGGGAGCAGCAGCAAGACAAAAACTTGGGAATAGATCATGTATTCAGGGCTTTCAGGCACTGATTTCCAGCTAGCATACTTTTCTTTGCCATTTCCCTTTCATTGCATAGTGTCCTCCTTTGACTTTTGTGTTAATTTGAAAATTTCCATAGCATATAAAGGAGACTTGTGCATATTGGGTACTTGGGAAAAATTATCAACTGACAAACTCATTTTGACTCATAATCCTTGGACTCTGCTGCTCTCTATATTTAATGTTCAGCCCATCTGTGTGCAATAAATAAAGAGTATCATGAGTACTTTAGTAGCTGCCAATATTAGCTATTAATAATGGGCCAGATTTAAATTTTGTCTCTCCCATTTCCCTCCTTCAAACACAGATCTACTAATTTAGAGCAAATTATTCTGAGAAAAAATAACTACAAAAGAGAAATTCTGACTAACTATTATCATCAGCTGGTTAAATTTTAGAAATTAGGTTTGTAATCCAATAAGTAGCATAAAACTTCAATAACACTGAATCTTTTTACCCTAAACATACAAGCATTTTTATTTTAGGTGGAAAACTATTACAGTTAGTCATTTTTGGTGTCATTTAAAGCTACATATATGCTGGAAAAAATGTACTCATTTTTAGTTTTCTGTCAATTAGTTTTTGATGGAAGAATATTTTTTGGTAAGAAACATTCTAGTCAAACTCCTGTAAAGCCTGGTGAGCTCATCCCCTTGCTAGTTTCTCAGCTGAGCTTCTCAAATGTCAGTACTGAGTTGGGACTGTGACTTTGAGTCTCACCTATACTTCACTAATGTTCAGTTTCTTAGTGCAGCTGAGTGCAGATCCATTTTATACAGGCAGGGTATAGGTTAAACTGTTTAGAAAAATTTCAAACGTGTTTTCATTTGACAAGTTTGTTTATTTCAAAAGATTTTTTTCTCTCCTACCAAAAGATTTTTTAATTTCCTTTTGCTACATTATAAACTTCAAATCCCTAAGCTTTACATATATAGCCCATCCTGTTCCAACTGAACAGAATGACAATATTCTCCTAATATTTTCTGCATGTGATTGTTCTTCATTTGAAATGAGGATATTATAAGGCTTCCCATATGTTAAATGCTAGCCATATACAGTGGCTTCTCAAAACAGCTGTAGTTACAACCTTTTCTCTTTATTCCAACTGCAAAGATGAGGAAAAATGAAGCACTGAGGTATACATCGTTATCTGCCATGACATAGGGTGTCTGTTTAATTGGATGGAATTAGCGAAATATAAGTGGAATTGAATAGATGGATAAATATCAACTGATTGATATTTTCTCTGTTTTCCTTATATTACTTGGAAGGTGTTCAGCCATTAAAAGGACAAGTCCAGAGTGCAGCCTAGAAGAAAGAAAATGTTGAATGGGTAATAACAGGCCCTTAATGGTTAAGAATAGTTGGATATAACTGGTTTGAAATGCTATCCCTTGCTTCTTATAGTTATTTGGTATGAGTAAGCCTGTCTCTTCTCACTGAGCTCTAGTTTTCACATTATAAAATAGATTTAAGTGTGGCCAGAAAGTATTAAAGAAAAAATAGTCCTCGTATGCCTCTTAAAGTAATTGTTAAGAACTGTGATATGGACTTCATGATGACATCTGCTTGGATGCTCATGACAATCCACAGTGGTGGACAGTGCAATGGTCTTCATCTCACATGCCTGGCCAATTGGTGTGATAAGCCAGTGATGTCTGTTCATATAAAATATCAAAGTCTTTTGCCTTCTGAGAGTAGAGGAAAGCAGTCATGACAAGGTTTTATTTTGAAGGGGTTTAATGCCATTTAATAAATTATACAAGGATGTGGATATAAACATACAAAGAGTTTAGAAATTTTCACTAATTTACCATTCATTATTCAAGAAATGCTTGTGTGAAACCACAAATATTAAAAAAAAAATGGGTCCCTGATCTGATTTAATTATCAATTACAATTTTTATCACCTGTAATATAGGCTTTCACTGAGTATCTTTAAAAATGGTTTATGAGTAATTCTAGTTTAATTAGAAAATGTTAATATTTGTTTATTTGGGAATGAATCGGGTATGCTGATATATGAGAAATAATGGGGTAGAAAAAGTGGAATAAGGGTGAGAAGGTTTATTAGAAGAGATGATAGAGCATAAAAGCAAGAGGGGAATAAAACAAAAATTGAATTAGTAGGAGTTAAAAAGGTCAAAAATCTTTTTAACTTAATCTTTTTACTTAATCTAGCAAGTAGTATGAGGAGTTAAGCACAGTAAGAAATGAGTAATAGCAGAGAAAGAACAGAGATTGAATAAAAGAAATGGCAGAATGAGGGCAAGAGAAGGCAAAGACTCTGCTCTCAGGCACTGATGAGTATTCTTTAAATGAAAAGTGTGACCTAGAATGAATTGATATTTTTAGTTTAATGGTTACCTGGGAAGAATGCAGCTGACAATGGTGGAACAAAGGTCACTCATTACTTAATTTTAGAATCCTTTTTCAAATCCTTTTTGGATCTAGAATTTTTAAGAAATGTAATTTTGATGAGGGTATTATGGGGTAGTTAGATTATAAAATCAATCATTTTATGAATCTTCACTGTGCTACTTATTGGCACGCATTTAACATGCAATGGTAAGTAAACTTAACCCAATCCTGTTTGAAAGCACAACTACTAACAAAAACATTCATAAAAATAGTGCCTATTTTTCTTGTATAATTTGGATTCAAATTATTTCAGGGGTCCTTGAATGCAGCTCATGGGTGTAAATAATAACTGTGCAACTCAAATTTCAGAATGTCAGATATCTGTGAGAGCCTCAGAGAGTGGCTTTGGTGTACACAGAAGCATGTGACATGTAGGGTGCTTGTGGCTTCCCTCTTGTCCTCTGGTGAGCACTGGGAGCTGCCTTGTCCTTCTGGCACCTTCCTCTCTTGTTTTACCAGGCCATGGAAACTTCCAAATGCCAAAGCTGAGCTGTGTCCTGCTTTCAGATAAAAACACCCTTCTCACAATTTCTTTATATCATTTAGAGGGCTAATCAAGAAGTATTGTTACACAATAAATAAAGCTTATTTTGACTTTTGTTTGCACTCTATTTCTGCTTCCCCAGTCCTGCCTCTCTGCCTTTTGTCAGGTGGTTTACTGTCAGAAGAAAACATGAAAGCAGTTGGCACCAGTATAAGAGACAAATGTTCCTGAGAACCATCAGGCTGATTTTAGCTTCTCCCCTGAGAATAGAGCTTCCTAATTTGATCAGACTTATTGAGATGTTTCCTACTTCCTTTTTGTTTTGAATTTGTTACCAGGAGGCCCATTGATACTGCATGAAAGTAATCCAGTTTACTCAACCCAGTTTGCCACAGAGCCCAGCAAAAGTTTAGCTGAGATCGCTGCTGTAGGTATAAAAGAAAAATGATGATGATCATAAGTTTAACCAAAACTTGGTCAACAATACTTCAAAAATATCTGAGAGTGCCAAAATTTTAGTTAGAAAATCTTTTGGTTTATGTGGAACATTTATTCTTATCTCTAGCCTTTTACTTTTGGCTAGTTTATCATCCTCTAAATAAATGCCAGGTACACAGCACCTGGTTCTGAATTTGCTTTGGACTGTTCTCCATTTTTACCCAACCCACTTCTGTGATTCTGGCCTCCCTCTTTTTCAAATTTTGGATTTATCTGGATTTCAAAACCTGCTTTCAATTTAACAACAATTTCACACTTCCACATTTGACTTAAGAGAATCTGCCTTCCTACCTAGAGTTTGGCATTACTTGCTTCCTTGACTGTATTTGCCCTAAAATTTTATGGGAACAAAAGTAGTGACAACTCTTACCTCTTTCAACCTTGGTCCCTCAATTTCACTGCCTGTGGACAAAGATAGTGAGTTAGTTATTTATATAATAATTAAACTGACTGATGGGTAATAAAGCTAAATTCTAAAATTGTTATGATTTTTCCAGAGTGATTAGATGGGAAACTCTGTAAAGGTAAAAACTATTCTCATTAATTTTTGCATTCTCAAATAAGTCAACAAAATTTACTCATGGATAAGTTAATTAACCTAGTCAACTTTTATTGGAATTGATACAAGTTATTAGTAACAAGACTTTTGTAAGTAAAATAAAATGTTATACAAATATGTATGTATATGTAACAAATATGTATATATGATATAACTAGTTTGTATATTTGAGTTTAATGTATATTAATACTCATTTTATATAAAATGTATATAAAAACTTATGCACAATTTTAACTGTTTGAGACTCTGCAGAGAAAACACAATGCAGTACTATCATTGCACCTCTTTTAGTGATCTCTGTGATAGTTGACAATAGATGGATAGAGAATTGAATTGACAGCATGAATGGGTGCCAGTTACAACGATAGCCAAGTTTTCCATTGCCGGTATATTTGGAAGCTCCTTTTATCTATTTGCTGTATTCAACAATGACAATGCAAAATGAGGGACTGAATAATAGGTGTAAACATAAAAAATTAGGGTTAAGGAATAAGTTTTGAAACCTTTTAACCATAAAATATTGACAACTTTGAAAAGTGCCATATTTTACTAACATGCCCGTTAGTAAACTGGTTCTGACTAAAAGCCCTCAAGACTTGGACAAGGTACAGAAGAGGTTTTATGCCCATGAGTCAGTCACTGGATCATTGTTCATGTTCCTTTCTCTATATCATCTTTATCAGGTTGTATTTTCATATTTAGAATACATCTTCCTTCCTCTATAAAAATGGTCCTAATATTGCTACAATCACCTAAAACCTGTCTACAACTAGGGCTTGACATTCAAGACTTACCCATGTTGACTTTTTTTGCCTATATTTGCATCTATTTGTCCTTCAAGGCCCATCTCGACTTTTTTCTTTCTGAAAACCTCTAGCTTACCTTTTATGTATAAGCTAAGGTAATGATAGTAATGATCAGATTTCATTATGCTTGAATCTTTACCTGAACACTGGACTTTTTCAAACTGGGGAGTATTTCATATGACAACCCTCCCTACCTTTGAGAATTTCAAGATGAAGCCAACATAAAGCAGCTATTTTTTTAAATAATTAACCATAAATTATTTTTAAAAAGGATAAATATTGTAGGGTCATACATCAGCAGATACCGTAGGTTAGGCCTAAAGCTGTGGCCAAAATGTTGGAGCAGACTCTTTGCAGATACCTAGGTACTAATAGCACCAGGGTAGATGGAGTCCCAACCCTATCACCTTCCCCTCTGGCTTCTCTTCCATCTCAGCTCCCTAGCTGCTATGGAAAGTGAATAATGACTTAAGATCAGCCAATTTTATCTTCCCACCAGAGATTTAACTTTTGAAAATGTATCACAAAATGCAAATTCAGTTAAATATTTTGGAAGAGAAGAGTTCATAAGTAGAAGTAAGATGGGTACTGGTCTCGTCTTCTGAGGTTCAGTAGAAGATTAGGATGTACCAAGGGTATGGCTCTTCAGGAAGCCATGAGTTTGGAAGCATGAGAGGATAAATTGTTATGAACAAGCATTTCTCTCATTTAGATTTAGCTCTGTTCTGGTTCTTGCCTGATTATTAAATTTGGACTATGTAGACCACAAAGACCTACAACTTCATTCATTTTCTGTTTACCAAAATTATTTGACAATACTTGCAACAAAGAAACTACTTGATACCAGAAGTTTATCAAGAAACTAGGGGTAAGGAAGATGTCAGATTTATTGATTGACCTAATATGAGCATGAATCAACCAAAATATTTTTTAGAAGAGAGATAAGCAAATCTAACATCCTGTGGTACTAAATATCTGAGTTTTCATCTCTACTCAGTTTTCGTCTCTACTTTTAGGGTTTAAGTTGCTTCTGACCTTAGAATTGCATGAGGGCATGAAGAATTCAAAACTATACAGTAGGATCCTGTTTTAAATAGTATTACAAATTAGAGAACATTGCAAATATAAGGCTCTAAATTCTTAATTCATTACACAAGTTAAAACTAATTTCCCATGACTTTAGAAGAGGAAATTTTTACCTAGTTATGTTGAAAATAGAATTCTGCAAAATTCTAAATTTCCAAATCAAATTCTTAATCTCACCATATGTTTTAAGAGAAAATTATGACTGATAATGAGGAGCATACAAAGAATTATAATAGAAATAAAGATTTCAAGAGCTTTTAGCTCCCTGATTCTTTGAACTATGTGGGGAGCGAGCTCCCTGGATCCGGGAGCTGCCCTGCCCTTTCAAGATGGCG